>WEIT01019896.1:0-109951 GCA_013389985.1 Dryoscopus gambensis | reverse complement strand
GGCGCTGAGGGCGGGAGTTCTCCCGCTCGCTCCCTCAGGGGATGGGTGAGGTTGGAAAAGACCTCTGGGATCAGCAGGTCCAACCTGTGACCAGCACCGGACCAAGGTACTCGGTGCCACGTCCAGTGTTTCCCTAAACACCTTGCAGGGACGGTGATTCCGCCGTCTCCCTGGGCAGCCCGTTCCAATGTCTAACTACAGAATCCTAGAATTCTTAGGGGTGGAGGGGACCTCTGGACATCATCCAGTGCAGCCCCCCTGCCCAGGCAGGGTCACTGGAGCAGGTGACACAGGAACGCGTCCCGGCGGGTTTGGAATGACTCCAAAGAGGGAGACTCCACGCCCTCCCTGGGCAGCTGTTCCAGTGCTCTGCCACCCTCACTGCAAAGTTCATTTACATTTACATCTTCACCCTTTCTGTGAAGAAACTCCTCCTGCTGTACAACCTAAACCTCCCCTGGCGCAGCTTAGGACCATTCCCTCTTGTCCTGTCCCTCGTTCCGTGGGAGCAGAGCCGAGCCCCACCTGGCTCCGCCCTCCTGTCAGGGAGTTGTGGAGAGCCAGGAGGTCCCTCCCGAGCCCCCTTTTCTCCAGGCTGACCTCTCCGTGAGGCGCCGCTCCCTAAAGAGCGAAAAGACAACAGGGGCAAGGAAAGGAACTGGCCCCAAAATAAAAACTATTACATTGCTAAGAGCTCCATTCTGAAGGGACGCAGTGCAATGACTCCTACGATTTTTCTCTCTGCTCCCACAGTCGTTAGGGAAGAATCAGCTTATGAGGGGAAAGCAAGGCCTTCTAGGTGTTTGCACCATTTCTGGAGTGAAAGCCCTCAGAAAACCACGAGGTTTTGCAAGAGTTGCTCTACAGTTGCCAGAGTTGGCAGTGCTACTGTCGTGGGGAAAGGAATCGGCATCGCCACCTTCCCATCCGCAGCCCCAGCCAGGCAGGCTCCGGCCCCAGTGAGTTATTGCAATAATTAATAGCTATCATTTATATCTATTCTGAATGCTTTGAAAGCAATGCCTAATCTCATTAAATTGTGAATTGACTTATTTTCATCCTGTCGTGGAGTTAGGACAGTCACTGCTTCCATCACATGCATGGGAGATGGAGTCGGTAATTTGTTCCTGTACTGGAACTGCTGCCATTGGCTCTATGGCCACCTGCTATGGGTTTTAATGAAATATACAGCCACCTGCTATGCGGAGTGCCTGATTTTCAACAGACTTGCAGACTGGTAAGAATATAGGTACCATGATACAGATTAAACAAGTCCAGCTGACTGGAAAGAGGGTACCAGCTTTTAAATCGGTGACAGGGAAATAAGGCAGGAAGGATTTGTGCAACTACAGGCACAAGTTTGACAATAAGCAAAGAAAAGCATTACTTTTAGGTACAGTGCCATTTCCCCAATTTTAATAAAGCTTTGTGCCTAGAAACAGAACACTTTCCTCTTGTTTTTTGGGTTTGGTGGGGGTTTTTTTGGTTGGTTTTGTTTTGTTTTGGTTTGTTTGTTTGTTTGTTTTGTTGTTGTTTGGGTTTTTGTTTTTTTGGTGGGTGTTTTCTTGTTTTGTTTTTGTTTGTTTGTTTGTTTGTTTGTTTGTTAACCACGGTAATCTGGCACAGTATCAAATTCATTCTGAACCAGAATAAATGAAAAGAAAAGAAAATGCCTAATGCCATCCTGCTGCAAAGGTTTTCAACAGGTGAGTCAGTGGATAGAGAGAATGTTTCACCGGATTTGTAAACACAACAATTTGTAACATAGAAATAAGAAAATATTACAGAATCGTAGAATCGTTATTGTTGGAAAAGAACTCTAAAATCATTGAGGAATAAGAGAAAAGAAAAAGTAATAAAAACACCTCAGAAGGGGGAAGCAATGGGATTTTTTTTGTAAGCTATTCTGCTTCACTGAAGCAGGGGACAAACTATCTTGTAAAACAAGCTTCTTGGCATTAGGGGTGTATATATGGGTTAGGTGACAAATTTTCAAAGACATTTTTCAATCCTCTCACTAAATGCTTCCAGAAAAACTACATAATGTGTTGTGAGGATAAAAGCAATTTCATGGACCAAAAATAACAGAGATTGAACAGGAGAACGTGTAGTCATTCATAATCATGCTGAAAATCCAAAAGAGTAAAGTGGTGTTAATTTTGTTGTAAATATACTTAAAATAAACTAGGAAAAGGATGGTACAGAAAGAGACAACATTTGTGGGAGACACAACATTACTCCCAGTTGTGGGGCAGACTGTGAAGATATTTGGAGTGATCCAGCTGTGTAGGAAGAAAATACAGTGACGTTCAATATTGATAAATAATCATCAGTACAATACAGCAGTGCATACTGGAGGAAAGAATTCTGTGTAGGCATTGCAGAGGAATCTAAACCAAAGGAAATAGTTTAGACATGCTCAGGCATCCTAGGCAGTGCTTCAGAAGAAACCTCTCCTCACTTCATGAACACAGTCATGCACGCAATGTATCAAGAGATAAAATGAGAAAACAAGAAAATATCATCTGTCTTGCCATCATTTAATATAAAAAAGTTTTACAGAATGAGCAGGGAGGAGAATGTACATTAGACTGTGAAACTGAAATTCCCAATTCTACTTAAGTTTTACACCAGGGCCCCATGTTTAGCTGCTTTTCACCTGTGGTTCCACAATCTTTTCCAAGAAACCACCTTCCAGTACTCAGTTTCCAACTCTATATACATAGCTAATGTTCCTTATTATTTTATAGGTACAGATCTTCCCCATTATACTAAATATTCCATTTAAAATACATTATTAGTTGAATGTTGCAGCTGTGCTGTTAGATATTCAAATCACAGGAAGCAGTGAAAAGAGGAAATGACTAGATGAAAATATGTGGCAAAATAGTTGGTTATAATGAAGAAAGCTGCTGTCAAAAGTAACAGGAAACCTCTGTCCCTTGTGACTGGCAGCTTGTGAGGGAGTGGGTGCAGAGGGCCAAACCTGAACCGACACAGTCATGGCAATTGCTCCAAATGAACACAGCTGAAAATCTTATAGCCCACAGGACACCACACTTGCCATCGCCAACTTTTGATGCCTTCTCCAGCTACTGAGAAACAGAGACCAGACAAAAGTAAGGGAATGAAGGCAGGGATTTATTTGAAAGGCCTTCAAAGGTACACCCTGGGGAGCCAGAGGCCACTTCCAAAAAGTACCCCAAGATGGACGGCAGGTCACGAGTTCTTCACACTGTTATAGGTTTGGTCCACTTCCATATCAGCATAAACTCACCAATTAAAACTTGAGCTTTCTTCAATTTCCCCACCTCTCTGGCAGCCCTGGCTCACACCTTTGGGCCTGGGACAGTCTGAGTGTCCTTGAATAGCAAGCTCAGAGAAGCTTTGTTGTGTCTGTCTGATCTAACGGAGCAGCTCACGAGCTACAAGAGACTTCAGAGTTACACACTGGGCAATACAGGGTTTGAAAAAATATAGAAGTTAAAACCCAAGGCATCACTTTCACCCAAGAGAACAAATTTAGGAATGGCATTTGTCTGGTCAGCTTGCAGTACTCTTCTGGATAATTATTTACCATGGATCTCGGAGGTTCTTTTTTGGACATACGTATCCTAGATTTTATTAGCAATGATTATTTTTATAATTCACTGCCCAACAAGCTGCATCTCTCTGCAAGACTAACCAGCTTCGCTGTACCCAACCCTCCCAAATTACAGAGGATATAACATTTCCTTTTGAACGCAACATCTTGCATCTTTAACGTAATCTACCAGTTGAGAGGAGGAAATTTATCTGTCTATTTTTAATTTCACACATAAAAACCATTTTTCCATTAGGCAACACCAAACGTGTGTGCTTCCACACGAACTGCAATACGCTCGCAGGAGCAGCTGTAATGAAATGTTGACATTGCAAACCAGAGCACTTGTTGCTGTAAATTCTAAGTCTACAAAAATGCCAGCAGAGTAAAGTTTATTATACTTTTTCATTAACAGAAGGTAACATAAACAATTTAGAATAAAACATTCCTAATGTAAGTTACTTTAATGTAATTGGCTTTACCTGTGTAGATTATAACCCAAATTATTCTACACATTTTAAGAAAAAAGACAAATAGTACTTTATTGTGACTTGACATACAATGCTCTGGGATTAGAACTATACATTAATATAAAATCAAAATAATTTTGCTGCCTTTCAGCCAAGCTTTCTGAGTACTGCAGAAAAGTACTCAAGAAGTACCTTTTTAATCTTGTAACAAATGATTTGAGAGAGTATATCTTACATTTTGGCATCTAGTTAGTACTTCATTAATTACTAATTGCTTGGCACTAAGTAAAGTTCTTCTGTCATTGCCTGAATCTAGAAACAGTTATCATAAAAAGTCATCAGTTAAAATCAGTTTGCTATAAGATGTCTCAACTGGATGTCTGCTAAAGTATCTAGTTCCCTAAGGAATGAGAATATAGTAGAAAATATTTTGTTTATATAACCTGTAAGTGCTATTTTATATTCTGACTCTTTGACTAAGTTATTCTGTGAGTCTGACTGCACTTAGTTCACACAAGTACATCAGGGTGAGAAACAGTAAAGAAATATAAAATATTGCTAAATTTGCTTGTCAACTTATGAAAAGAAAATTATATAATTTTTTGTTGAAACTGTGTAATCATTTCTCACAACTGCAGCACAGTTGTGGTATCTGCCACCTTAATTCTGTTATTTCCTGATTTTAAAGTTCTTACCTATACAGGTCTGTCTTCATAAATGCAGTGCCATTAATATTAATTGTGCAATTAATATCCAGGTTCTAATAAGGTGAATGTAAATGTCTGTGACATTTACACCTACATACTCCTACTTTTTGATCTGTGATGCTCTGTGATATCGTTGCCTTCATTACAGGGGAAAATAGGAGTCAGAATCAGATAAATATAACATTGCTGTAACTAGCACCATCTTCCTCTTTCCTTTTGGAGGAAGGTTTATGCTTAATACATCATACTCATATATTAACTTCTACCCCTTAATAAGGAGGATGAGCTTCCTGTTTCAATCATGAAAAAATGAAATTTTCAGTCCATTCAGTTAAAATAGAAACCAAGCATAAGAAATATTTTAATTGATAAAAATGTCTGTACCAGACACAAGTGGTTCAAATAGACACTAGACACCCTATGTGTTTAGAGTTTAGAGCTGGAGGAGAAAAATGTTACTAAGAATGCCATGCCGAAGAGTAGATGGATGTTTCACAGCTGCTCTCACTCACTGTGTTCAACTGATGTGCTAATATTTGTTCCCAAAGGTGTTGTGATTAACACCAGAACACCTCCTTAGGCTTACACCTCTGCTTGTTTCTCATTTCCGGCAGCGATGAAGGGATGAGTTGGAATCAGAGCAACACAAGGGCAGTCTGAACCAGCTTGGGGTTTTTCTTAATATTTTAAAAATCACAGCTTTAAAAAGAGTGTATCCAAGCAGCAGCTTCTGAATTTGCCCAAGCATACACGTAAATATATATATTTTTACATGTAAACTGAATATATACACGCACACCTGCTTTAAGAGGACTGCCTCTTTACATCTGCAAAACATTGTTTTCCCAAGGTCAGCAAAGGCTCTTCCACACATCTCAGCAGCAAGGAAGCTGCCCACAGATGACACAGGATTTCCTCACTGTCTCTCACACAACCTATGGGTTTTTGCACAGAAGGAGAATGCTGTTCTGTACTGTGCTGCCTTCCCACGCTCCAGACGTCGGGAACTCAGGGCCGTGCTTTCTGTTTGAGCCGTTTGCGACAGGGGCACTGCTGGCAGCACCGGGGAGGGAGCCAGAGGCAAAGCACGGATTGGCAGCACAGCAGAGGCTGAATGCAGATGTCCTTCTTTCTCTGCTTCCCTGGTACATCACCAGAGACAGCACATCGCTAGAGACGTTACTGGTAAACTGCTTAAAAGAAAGCAAGCACCATTTTTTATGTCGTATAAATATCTATCTATACATTTTCTGTAAGGGATTGAGATGCCGGGATGCCTACGTGATTTATGCACAGTATGAAAGTAGCATAACCGTGATGATTTACAACAGGTTTTAATGATCATCTGAAGGGGAAAGATACCAAATATGGTCAACAGCAACTGTTAATTGAAACTAGTAATATTTCATCTATGTAAACAAAGTAATGATCACGTCTGCCACAAGATTTCAAGAGATTTATCTTCCAGGCTCCCTAATATAGTTACATCTGTCCCCTGCTTAAATCCTATGTTCTTGCCATCTGCTCCAATGCACTTTCTTTCAACCTCAAGCAGTGATTAAACAACTATCTGGAAAAGAAAAAAAGTATTTTTCAATTTTTGAGCAAAATGTTTAGCAACTGGAAAAAAACTGGAAAACCAATCCCACATCCCCTTTGGCTCTCAATGGTTTCTGTGGTTGGAAATGTTACTAGTGAGATGCTCAGCTGAAGTTTCCAGGAATCTTTACATCTGAGTGTACAACAGGAAACACTACACCCATAGATTCAAAGTTTTGTTACAGAGTGTTATAAATTGGGAGCGGGTTAAACTACTGTTCAGTTAATCAGTCCAATTGTCATTGAGAGGTAATGTTGTATGGGGAAATCAGGAAGCATTTTGCTTAACAAAGAAGGAAACTTCCTAGAATTCTTTATTTGCCCTGTGGGAAGCCTTGATAGTTGTACTCCTTTGAGATGTGCTTTGTATCTACCTCTCCTTGTCCAAACATGGAGGAGCAGGAAGGACAGAGCCACAGGTCCCTCCCTTTTCTGCATGAGGAGAATCAAAGAAGAGCATTTTCACAGATCCTGTGCTCCTGCCTTCTGGTCAAGACTGCAGCCTGCTGGTCCTCATATGGGCCACATTAATTAGGGGAGCACTTTACTCTGCATCCATCACCCTCTGTAGCCATAGAATGGTCAGTCATAATCCATCTCTTAGTGTTTATTTGGAGCCTTGGAATCCTTGAAAGGTATTAGAGATGCACTGAACATCTTGTTACAGGAGAGGCTTGATGCAATGACAGTACTGTCGTACTGAAAAATTGCCTCATCCCTTCTCTAGGAGTTTTGTCAAACTTTATTTTATTTTCTAGGACTGTTGCTTTCTCCTATATAGGAGAAATTATGGATATCACCTAATCATTCCCCTGAGCTTCATAGGAAGTAACTGGACTCAGTATCTCTGCTTTTCAGTCTTTGCTCCTTTGGCTGGTTTATTATGCTGCTTCTATCCCCTACCATTCAAATTGTTACTGTTTGGAAAGATGGGAAACCAGAAATTTTTGTACCGTTTGTAAAACATTGTGGAGTATTTTCAGAAATAATGCATAACAAGGCAAATTTATGATGGCATTTTTATCCACAGGTAATAATTCTTGTCTGGAGATCTAGAAGTATAATGTCTACTGGTATAAATAGGTGCAGCTCCATTAAAGGGCTTGCCATGCACTACAGGAGAGCTCTGCTATGTAGGATGTGGAGAGTCAGGCAGTTCAGCTTTAGATTTAATAAATACCATTGCTTAAATTACTAAGATAGACAAATGACATTGTTTTACAGGCAACATTTTCAGAACAACTTATGCAATTGTCTTGGGAATACCTTTGGGATAAGCAGAGCAGCGAGCCATCATCTGCTGTAGTCTGTGCATCTTGGCTGTAAGTCTGAGCTGCTGGCAATCCCTTTGGTACCATGCTGCTGCGTGCTGGGAGCTGGAGTTTAGGTGGATGTTGGTTTTTTTAGGTAGATGGAGGATGTTTTGCTCCATACCTGCCTCAGTGAAAGTTAGCCAAGTTATAGTATACTTGCTCATTTTCAAATGAACAGAAAAAGGTAATGCCTCAGCTTCTCCAAGTCCTGCATTTTTGCCTGTGTATCTCAGGTACTGTCAGGGTGATTGGGTTCAGTTACAAAGTCAGGACACTGAGAAAATGCTGAATGTTAGGACTTAGCAAACACTGTTCTAGACAACTTACATTGAAAGGAAAAGACAACATTTAGGAAAACACCTGCATAAGATTTCAGTATTCTCTACCCAAACTGAGAAATCCATGTATAAAATTAGTCCAGGTTTCTAGATGCAAATTCTGTCTTAATGTATGAAAGAGTTTTCTTACCAATACAAATACTATGGGGAAAGTAGAGACTTTTCAAAATTTCATTTTAAATAGAAAGGATAATCATGACATTTTCACATCCTTATAATACTCATGCTAAAAAGTCACTTTAACCTTCATCAGAATAGCTTCTGATAGATGAAAAAGACCACACCAATAAATATATTTTTAAAGTAAATAAGAAGTCAGTGTGTGCAGAAGCAAGGCCTGTTTCTTGAGAAAAATCATGTGATCTGGAGCACTTGGACTAAATGGTCCAGTGTTTATAAATGTGACTCAGCTGGGGATGGTTTCTGAACTTCTGAAATTTTGAAGAGATTTTTCCTGTATACTCTGGAAAGGCTTCAAAGTACACTCAGCAAGCAAATTTCAAAAATACAATGGGTGCATTTTAGCTGGTGTTCACCTAAAGTTTTACTCCAGTCTGATTGAGTCTGTGGCCAAACCTGACATCTCTAAGCAAATTTTCATTTGCATATCATCCTTTCCCATTGAGATCCTTGGGAAGATTAAAAGATTTATTTAAATATTGAGATCTGAGTTCACAAACCTAAACCAGACACATGCTGACTCTGTGAGAGGATGAAATCTGTTTCCAGAGTTTTCTTTTACTTTTCAGTAGAGGACCCATCCATCATGAGGACAAGGAACCTAGCCCATGATACTGATTTGGAAAGAGTTTCTGACAGTTTGTGGTTAATACTTCCTACAAATGCATTAGAAGTAAACATTCAACACTGCTAAAATCTAAGTTCATCACTTTAAAATGTCCCCTCCAGCTACTTCAGTATGTCACGTAATATCAAAAAACCCACAAATCTAAGACTCAAAGGAGCATTATTACACCCTGAAAAACTAGACATTCATTATAAATTATCCTTTGAGAGCTGCAAGAGAAAATACTTTCCCACCAATTATTCTGACATAATGTAGGATTGGAGTATTTTATCCTATACCACAGTTTATGACATCGCTTTTGACAACACACAATCTGAACAATTTTCAGCACATTATGAACAGCAACTAAAATTGGACCAATTTATTATCTTGTTTTCTCCGTGGAGGAGAAGTGTAAATAAGCTTCATTGTTTTGCGACGCTTCGTGTTTTAGATGTAACTCAACATACTCGTAGTTTTCAGTAGAGAAGATAAGATTGAAGAGGCACATACTGAACTTGAGTCAGAAAATAGTTTTCTAAAGGTCCTTCACAAGGACCATTCTTCTGGCCTTCTGCATACTGTTCAAACAAACTGAGTTTGGGAACCTCTGTCTCAAGCAGCAGCAGCTCAGGTGGGGTTTATGGAGATAAGAGAAATGTGATATAATGTAGATTTGGTGTTGGGAGCTGATTTTAGAAGATGAACTTAAAATCAAGTGGTTTGCTTAATTATGGGCATAGAACAATAAAAATTGAATAGGATACAAGTACTATGTAACTAAAGAGAGCATATGGAAAACATGAAAAATATAGTAATATTTTTAGCAATAGATCCTTAACTTAAACACTATTTTGGATTTTGCCTTCTTGCCTATAATACATATTAAACAAATAAAAGAGGATTATGAAGAAGAATCTAAAAGAACTACAAGATAAGACTGTAAAACAAGAGAAACTAGAAATAAATAGTGTGTTTAAGTGCTTTGTTCTATTGATGTTACTGAGAATGAGAGACAAATTTCTTATCTCCATTATCATCATCATTGTCCAGTGACACCAGAAGGCCAATGCACTTGTAGGTACACACATCTCTAGGAACTGACCGTTTCTACTCTCTTCAGATGCATATTAATGCAACTTATTTTGGCTCTGGGGCTCTGTGCCAGAGAACAAATAGTTCAGCAAAGGAAACAAAGAGCTTAGAAGATTTTTTTAATGGTTAGACATGTACATGTATAATAACTATGTGCTGACAGGGAGAGCAACTACAAGCCTTACTGCTGGGGATGCTTCACAGCATAAACTGATCACTCACTAGAGAAATTTCTCTCCTTTATCTATTTTACTTGAAGTTCAAGTTCATTATGCCTTGGTTCTAGTATTTGGGGGGTTTTATGATCAGCTGTTTATAATAGATTATTAAAAAGTCAGTCTGCATCAATTTTGTTTGGAGGCAGAGGGAATAAGCATGTGCATATGTGAAATTTATGTCACTGCATATTTGGAAAAAGAACGTTAGGATAGGATCTTAGGAAAAAGGTCTTCTGTTTCTCCCTTGTATCCTCCAATCCCATTTGAGTTAAGTGCTTATGTTTGGATTCCTACAGGTAGGAAACATCTTTCAAGACTTTTCTCTTTCAATTGAATAAATTTCTTCTGCTGGTTTCTTTCTATTAAGTAACTGGAGACAGGTATTTAAACCAGTTGCTGCATAATGAGCCATGAAGAAAGGCAGCAGGTTGGATGGATGCTTACAGAAGTACACTGAGAAGATATTACCCAGTTCCCAGCTCTTATCTTTCGTAAGCAGAACAGAATGAGGGCAATTTGACTTACTAGCTGGTCTACTGACCTGTGAGAATAGAGGGGATAAAAATGCCACTGTGCGATAAAACAGGCAACACTTGCAAAGCAATGACAGAATACGCATAATAGCTTAGAACACATCCTTAGGAAAATAATTAAGTAACTTTATGCTTCTCTTTTTATTAGGAAAATTATAAAGGGAGAGAACCACTAGCAGCTGTGTGGAACAGAGCTAGCTTTTCAGGAAAATACACAGGGCCAGATCTTCCCTCCTACTTCACATGTTTTCTGCTCTTCAGGCCCATGGAAACATGCCAGGAAAAATTAATTGGCAGAGGACCATATTATCTCTTCTGCATAGTTCCCATGTAGTGTCTCAGAGAAAGACCATGCAGCTAGGGAGCTGGCTGGAAAAGCTGCCTGCCTGGGGAAAGCTGTCCTTGACTCCCACAGATCCCAGAGGATATGTAAGATTTCAGTGGGACCTCTCTCTCTTGTTGATCTGAGACAATCTGAAGAATTCTGTCACTGAGATTTCCTTCTATAGATGAAAAGCTGGGGCTCATTCGAGCACTGGGATTTTTCCATGTGGAGTGGGGGAAGTTTTGGCCAGGAGGATGAATGCTGATTTAAGGACAGTTCTCTTAAACCAAGCACTACTGATGGGTCACTGACTGAATGCAAGTCTGCAGCTGCCCCAGAAATGTAGAAGAGGATTTGATCCTGGATAAATGAAACAAGGAGAATATAAAGTCCTGTCTTGCTCCCACGCAACCCACCCCCTCCCCTACCCTTCATATTTCGAGTTTGCAGGCTCTCTGTACCCGAGAAGGAGGATTGATGTTGTTAAAAGTAGCTGATTCCCCGCTCTCATATATTATGAACGTAAAGCTAGGATCCAGCCTACTGATTTACATGAGAACTATCAACCAGCCAACCTTCATTTCAGTTTCCTAGTAAGTACTACACATACTTCTTCTTCATGTCCAGTGGAAAATCCCATGAAGTGAAAAAAACCATTCTGGAGTTCACATAGATAAATTACTTAAGATGCCTCGCCAGTTGGGGTCTGTGAGGCATATGGAAGGGTCACAGCCTCCACGTCCTCAGCCCCTCAGCTCCTCAGGGGATTTCTGCATCCCTTCCATTAAGTGTCACTGGAGCCCTGTCCCCTCCTCCATCATTTCCTGCTCCCTTTGCTCTCCACTGCTCCTGCAGCAGGGCTCAGTAAGAAACTGTTCTGCGTGAGCTCCCTCCCATATGGCCATGCACTAATCCCCCCTCCCACACACAGTCATGCAAAGAGGGAAGAAACTATGGGTGTGGAAGAGATGCTTCCCGGAGCAGCAGTGTCTGCTATCCACATTATGTCAGGCAATTAAAAGGTGCAAAGGAATCCTGCTGAACAGTGTTTTCTTCACCATTCTTTGCAACATCCACAGAGCTTCCAAGTATCCTGAATTTGCAAATAAAGATTTTTTTTTTTTTTTAGGGCGAAGCTTAGAATTGGAAGACAGCTTGCAATCATCTTTCCTCCCCACTTACAATGTCAAGGTACTTTACACAGGTTTTCTAATTATTGATTTTGCTCCCTTGTCTTTTCTGGTTGATAAAAAGAAAAATCAACTCTGGAACTTACTGAAGAGTGAGAGAAGATAGGAAAAAAACCATTGACATTGAGATTTATGAGAGTTTTTGAAAAAGCTCTGCTCCTGCCTATTTACATTGAAGCTTTTTTTATGTATGCAGAGAAAGACTGTCAGGAAACATACCATTTGTCGGGTCGGGCTGTCAGCCCAGTGCCCAGCAACTCCCTGTCCCTGCACAGGGATATCCTGGCATTACAGCCACTGTCACATCTCATTGCCTAATGCTCGCCCTGACGCCGGCTCCTGGCTGAGAGCGTGTTCCATCAGGTCTCACTTGGGAAACGCCGAGCGCCGTTCGGTGTCACCCGCCCCAGTGAGCTCACCTAACGACACCAACAGGCACAGCAAGAGAATGGTTTCTCTGGGTGGCAGATTTACTGCGCTACAGAAGTCACAAGGTGGTAACACTGAGTTTTATGTTAAGCAGAAACTCAGCATCAGTGTAGCGCAAACATCCTTGAAATGTCTACAGGCATTTTAAAACTTATTTCTCAAAACCACTTAGTGATTCCTGTGAAAGAAAGCCACAGTCTTCAAACTAGGAAAAAAAAACCTCCAAGCACATAAATAAACTCCTTTTGCTTTACCCATATAAGCAGCATGGTAGTGTGATTTGGTGATTAAATGAGGTGAGGAACATTTTGACTCAAGAGGTCTTGGGTAGGAAATCTGAGGTTACAGCCTCACCAGTGACAGCCAGTCACCCAAGGGATTTGGGGCCTCAACTGGCTGTCAGGTGCCATTGATTGTCATCTTGCAGGTCACGGCCTTCCCCTCCCAGGGCATTCTGTTCTCCCAAGCCTCTGCTGTAATACAGAGCAATAGGAGGAACAAAACTGAAGATCAGAACCCTGTATTACTAAAGCCCTTTAAGAACATGTAAGAAACCTTGAGTTGAACTCAGTAAATAGCAGCCAGACCTCAGAGGTCACGAGAACACCAATTTTGCAGGTGAAGCTCTTTGAAAAAGCCACTGTGCTGTTTTCAACACAGCTGTGTTCGGGCCTTTTATTCCCAGATCTCAGGCATCTCAGTGAGATTGGTGACTGCGACAAACAGCTAATGTTTTTTTACTTAGGTCAAGAGTTTGGAAATACAGGCTGTAATACAATGCTGAAGAGAGCAATGACTTCAAAGTAAAAAGCATTCTAAGCAAAACAGAGGTGTGTGACTGCCTCTTTCACCGAGAATAAACTAAAAAAATATACTTTTAAGCTTGTGGATTTTATGCATACATACAACACAGTGCATGTACATTTTTAATTGACTACACATTTCTATACAACCCTATGGGAAAGAAAAATACAGAACCTTTCAAACATGCATTGGGAACAATATCAAGAGTGATCAGGACATGAAGTATCTCTAACCAAATCTGCACATTAGAGCAGAAGACTGTCTGAAATAAGTTCTTCCAAGTGGGACAGGGAAAATGACATAATTTTTAGGAAGTTAAAATCTATGGAATCTTAATTTGGAGGAACCTCCCTTCCCATTAACTCTTTTGGAAATTACCCAAATTACCCAAATAATTTTCTCAGTAAGTTGTCTTTAATACAATTATTCTGATGAATACCCTTTGCACAAAAGGATTTCCCATGAGAAAATTGCTGGTGATAATTGTAACTTCTGTGTTATTCAATACAGTAAAATAAGACAGTCAGTGCAGGTGGTTTAATCTAATCCATTTCATTTATGTTTGGAACAAGGCACTTGGCTAATTATGCATCATATGTACCTTCGCATAAGGTGCAGTTGATGATCTGTATTGTGGCACTACTGGAAGACATGTGGACATACACAGCCCTATTTGGAGGTCACTCTCTAAGCCACCACCAACAGGGTATTTTTTATCATTTTCATTTTCAACGAGGGATTTCATGGTGCAAATAAGGGAGGCAGACACATTTGAAACACTCAAATGGAAGAAGTATCCATGACAATGTATAATGTTTGCCAGAAAATAAATGCAAATAGTTCTGGAACTCCAAACAAAAAAACTGTCTTGAAGATTATACATCATTGAGTTAACCCAATTCAATTTCCAATAAATGTTGATAATTTTTGAGCTTGTTAAAGAGACCACCAGATTTAGACTGTCTCCAGTCTGATACAACTGCATTTCACTGGGCAACCCATCAAGCTGTCCCTTCAGTGTCACTCTCCTCCCCGCTCAGAGGAGCAGGCTGGGCATCGAGGAAGAATTTTCCACCTCCGAACCCTCTGGCACTGCAGAGCCTTGCTGCTGAGCAAAATCTGAGCACGCCAGGTCCAGTGGCAGCTCAGTGTGCTTGTCTAGACACCCATGACCCAGCCCTGCCATGTTGTCCCATCTATCCCAACACAACAGACAGGCCTCTCTGAATGATTACTTGATTCCTTGTGTCCCAGACAGCAGATGGGACCCAAGGAGCAAATTAAAGTTGTTTTAGCTCCGGTGTCCCCAGGGCTTCTGCAGAATGCAACAGTGCTCCAGTCATGCCCTTTTCCCTGCCTGCCCTTTCCTGTCTTGGAGAAATGAGGGTAATTCCCAGCTGTCTACACAGTGCTCCCCTTTCCAGGGCTCCCCTGACACCTGGGAAATCCTTCTGCAGCAAACAGCTCTACAACTGCTTGGCTTCACCCTGTGTTACTCGAGGGTCTCGGGGCAGAGCTCTACTGCCGAGCTCTACTTCCCACACGGCACATTTGCACGTGGGTGCAGTGGAAGTGAAAACACCGACACCAGCTGGGATGGAGGAATCACGGCTGGGATGTCTGCCGTGCTCCGGGCAGCAGCGTGCCTCTGCCCAGGGCTGGCTGAGGAACAGCCGCTCAGGCCTGCACTAAAATGCTGAGCTGGTGTGCAAGAGCTCCGACACAGCTTCATTCCCAAGGTGTAAACACCGAGCTTTGGAGGTGCGGCTGGGCTCCCAAGCAGGCCCAGACCTGTCCTGGGCTGAGCAAAAAGCACCTGGCAACCCCTGGCTTCTTATTCTAGTGTTACCACAAGAAAGGAGACTTTGATGGCTTTTGCAGCTTTTGTTACACGAAGTTATAAAATTTTCCAACATTTTCACGAAAGGGGCAGGAAAGAGGAATATGAATACTCTCAAGTCATACAACAGTAAAGACCCATACTCCTTGCAGCTTTGCCACAGAAGCTCACAACCAATGTCTTTTGCCCTTGCCTACTCTGATTGCTAACACAGCTAACAGTTCAAATTTGGAAGGAATTTGCTGCTGGTTTTCTCTTCCAGACTCTGAGCCCCCGTGGGTTACTATGCTTCATATGGCTCAGGTTTCACAGACAACTGACTCCTAAGGGTTTCCAAGGATCCACTCAGCTCTTGAAGAATCCACACAACTGGGACTACACCATGTTTAACTTGGAGGGAAGGGCAGAGTAGATATTGTATTATGTGGGTCACTCCTGTGAGTTTTGGTTTAATCCAGATTTCAATGCTTATTACAGAGAAAAGTACAATCAGGAATAATAGTAAGAAGTTCTTTTATCTCATTTCTCCTGTATTTTTTAAATCCAAATAAAAGCTTCACAAAGTTCTGATTCACATAGCTGGAATCTATAAAACCACAGAAACATCAAAGCACCTCTAAACTTAATCCAAAAGTGGTGTTCCCTGGAGTTTCGTCCATGACAGCTTGGCCCAAAATCATGATGGGTGATGAGTATTGTGGCTTCTGACAGCAGTAATCTCTCTTAGAAGCAAAGGATTTCTTAATCGCATACTCTTTTTAAAAAAACAAAATATAAATGTTTCAAACAAAAGATAGATGAAACAAAGCAACAAAAGGAAACAGAATTACAACACAGTAAGATTAGACCTTCAGATGACCTGAAGGCTGCGTGGTAATACAAGGGTTTTGACCCAGCTGTATGGTGTTAGCCCCTTTCTAACTTTGCTATACAGCTGCAATTACAAATAGCCTTAGAGGATGTGCTGATGCTCAAGGAAAAAATGGGATTTTTGAGTCGCAAAAAAGGATATTTGCTTGGCTAGTTCTGTATTTGCCATGAACTCTAATCTGGACCCATTGCTTACAGGAGATAAAAATAATTACAGGTAAAAGCTGCATAACCTAAAAATGTCTCTGTTTCTACAGAGAAATTATCAGCTCACTAATGTGAAGTCAACAATATTTCTTAGTTATTTGCTAGATTTTTTAAATTTTAAAACACGTGAACAGAGCATGTTTGTTTATCTAACCTGAGGTACTGCCAGCAGTCACCACCTCAATGTCTAAACTGCCAGCTGCATGCCGTTTATGGGACAGAGAGAAGTCTGACACCTCGAAAATATCACAGGACAGAGAATTTGATAAAATGGTTATCTGAAAGTAATGAGACTTTAAAATGGATGATTTTCTCATCCACTTTTCTCATTTATAGAAGGCATTGTGCAAATTTAAACACATACATTCATGTTCCTTACATATTCATATCTAATAACTATTCACTTTTTCACCTTTCTTAGTGAACAGGTTAAAGTTGCCAGGAATGTTCAAAGTACCACATAAAATGTCACATTTCCTGTTGGCGCCGATCTTGCCGTGGACAGACATCAGGAGAAACTGCTGCTGCTGCGGTGGCAAGCTGGACAATCAAAAATATCTAATGAGAACCAGGAGAAAGACAGTGTACCTGGCTAAAAACACATACCAGTGCATGAGGGCAGAATGTAAGGGTAGCTAAACAAAGGTAAAAGGTTTTCTTTGCAGTGGAAATCACAAAAACTTGTCACACATGGAAAAGGAGCAGTACCAGGGGTTTCAGTGTCACGCCTGCCAACAGGCAGCAATGTGCAGTAATGCACTGCAGTCACTACAAATTGGAAAGGAATTTAAGACCAAAACAAATACATTCAGAATGTGCTCTTTTTATGGTAAAAAACATTTTTTCCTGGGTATTCGAAAATGTTTACAAATTAAAAGAGTAAAAAAAGAAAGCTTTATAAGCATGTAAATAAATAAACAGGAATGAACTGAAGTCTGAAATGCAGCTACAGCAATGCAACGCAAAGTAATTGTATCGAGAGTAAAAAAATGTGACTGGGGGTCTACTTTAAAACAAAAGAAACCCTAATACTCTTTGAAATGTGAGCACGTGGCAAGCCACGCTCCCAAGAGCAGATGTAACTCCCCAGGAATTGTAAGGCCGGAACAAACAGTCCCATATGTGCTCAGGTTAAAAGCACTCCCCAGATAAAGATGGTCAAATTGGTATACAAACCTGCCTGCAGAAGAGGATGCACAAGATAATCCGAAGGAATTTGATTAAGTGCTTAAGAGCCTATAATGAATTCAGGAAGTAAAACACCACATTATTACAGGTACCAGTGTATTTATGTATTATGTAAACGCTGCTGGCACTGAAAGTAAACCTAAGGAGTAAGGTTGACCAAATGCTAAAATGAAACTTTATTAAGAAAATATTGATATTGCCCAGATGAATTAATGCCTTGGTTCCTGTAATAAAACATATAAATAATGTTCATAGTTCCACTGCAATAAAACCAGCCAATACTGGATGATACTTCACAGGACCGGGTGGGAATACGGATATTTCTGGATAAAGAGTAATTCTGGTAAATCCTTCTCGACAGAGAAGCTGTAAAAGGTGCACTCACAACTCACTTTCTAGAAACTTAAAAAAAGTCATCTCAGAATCATAAATTCTATACAAAAGCACTGAAATAACAGTATGGTTAAAAAAAAAGAAAGCAACCCTAAGATCTGTATCACTGTAAACACACATGTGCTGGGACCCACCCAGCAGGAATCCTGCCCACCAGCTTTATGCAAAACTGAGGTTTCTAGAATGTAGAACACTTCCTGCTGCTCAAAACCGAAGCTGCAGAAGAACATATCAGCTGTGGAAACACAGCAGCTTTTAACGCCTTATAATTCCCCAGAAAAACCCCAAAGCTGCAGGAAAAAAATGGAGGGGTTTTAGAAATGTGACTCAATACTATTATATCTTTCTGAAACACCAGGTGGTACGACAAACTCAAACATGACATAGAAAGTGACTTGAGCTTATCAGTGCTGGGGAAAGTAACTCCTGATGCAGTTATGGATTGCACTGGTTTCGGTGATGGGATAGAGGGCTCTTTTCCCCAGGAAAACTGTGCCCTGGCCTAGAGAGGAAAGACGATAGGACTTGGCCTGCCTTCCAAGCCTGCTCTGTCTCCACACTTCATTTGCATTTGAGCTCTCTAGTTACAGTCACTGTGCCATCCTTTTTTACGTAAGGAGTAAAAACTTACTACATCAATACCACTCTCAACACCAGCCGTGTTTGGAGAAATATTCACCCCGCATGCACCTAAATACATACAAGCTTCACATTACTGAGGTGTTGTGGGACTGAAGAAAGAAAAGTCACTTGTCAGCACCTGAGGTGCATAAAAACAAATCCAACTGAGCACAAGATGGGTCTGCTGTGTCCTATAAGGTGCTCCCAACTACATTTCCAGAGATGGATGTGCTGCTCATGCAGAGATGAATGCAGTGTGGGGAAGGCGTGTGGCTTCTGTTTTGGTAATAAGTGGTTTGGTAATACATGGTTTGACCACAACAGCCTCGCTGGCCACAAAGCACTAAAGGAACAGTTGCAAAGGTCCTCAAGCTACCCAGGACAAAAAACAGCACATAAGGCAGAACAATTAATTGGCTGCTACATCCATATTGTACTGCTGTTTACTGGAAAATAATTGAGTGGTGTGATTTAAGCATGTTTAATTTGAAAAGTGGTCTTTCCTTAGCTAGAATTGTAGTGATACATTTTTACAAATTGAAATTTTCCTTTTTGACATGATCACTCTTGAGAGATGCCCGATGTCACAACTCAGCTTCACATTTTAAATACTATTAGAAATAAACCATATAAATGCTCTGTCAAAAGCAATTTTAAATACCCACGATCCACACTGCCAGCCTGAAGGGAGATAGGGGAATTAAAAACTGAAAGAGAGAACTATTTCAGAACTAATAAAAGCTGCAGCAGAATGGACAGCACAGAGCACAGCACTCCAACCCTTTTCGGAGCTGTGTCTGTCCCAGTCTATACAATTGTGTATCAGCCCAAGCTCTCCACAGCACTACCATGTTCTTGTTTTCTCACAGAGTATGTGAGTACTGCTCCCATATTTTCTTATTCAGATAAATAAATTTTAAGAAATAATGTTTTAAGATGCTGGCTAGGGAAAATGACTCAGAAATTACACCAATCCATGGCAGAACACAGCCCTGTGGAACTACAAACCCTCTGAGCCAAAAGGAGAAAATGAAGATGACCCTTGAAATCCCCACGGAGAGACTGCCAGCACAGGAACACACAGACCAACTCCTGTGAGTGCCTGAGGAGATCATCAGCAACCTGTCAGGCCTGGAGCAATCCTGTGTGAGAAACCCCATCAGTTACGGGCACTTGTGCTGCAGAGCCAGGAGAGAAAGCATTTTCTTCTTGCTAAAAATATTTCCTTTCCCTCTTCAAAATGACAAAAGTATAACTGTGCCTGACCTATTTTTCGTCCTTACTCATTCTGTGGAAATCCTGCAAAATTGACACCTAATTTTCAGGTGCTGTTGCTTAGCTTCCTAAATTATTAATGAGTGTAATAATTATCCCTTTTCATCATCACCTGGGACAGGGAATAGATGCAAAGATTACAATCACATCACCAGCCTCACATCTGAGCCTTTTTACAGTATCAGGAGATCCCTCCACCTGTTTCAATCCATAAGCTGTGTTATACTTGCATTTGATACCATGGTCTAACGATACAATATGTTGGTCTACCCTAATTATATCAGGGTAGAGCACAAAAAGTACAGGGGAAATAGGGTCCAAACCCGGGGATGTCTCACTCCCTTACTGTGTTCAAGAGTAGTGCCAGCTGGAGACAGAAGCCTTCAGGGGCGAGGGAGCACCGTGTGTGCTCATGCTGTGACGTGGGTTTACACAGAGGAAGTGAGGAGGAGAGGGGAGATGGGACTGGTAATGGGGTCTGACAGGGAGCTACTGACTGACAGGAAAACTTCACACATCTTGAAAATATCCAGAAGTATTTCAAAAGTGAAAACAAGGGATATTTCCATGCCACAGTATTTCCACAGCTGTATCTGTACTAGCAGAGCTGTGTCAGCTCCCATCGGAACGTGGCCAGCAGGAAGAGCTTTTCTGCTGGATTAGCTGTCCAGTCTCCCGAGGCCAATGACAGACAGCCTCATCCAGCACTTCTGGCTCAGCTGACTCAAGATGTTCTGCTTCACAGGTGTCCATCAGCACCTGCCAGCTGGGAGCTACCCCCAGAAATCTGTGAGCACTCTCACAGTTTGGACAAAGCTGGATGAGTGAGCTGTAACCACTTTCATCACCACTTAAAATCTCACCTGGGGTGGGCCAGGGCACAGTCTCTGCTGCTGGCACATAAGGAGAGCAGTAACATCTCCAGCAGAGCAGTAACAAGTACAAGAGGAGAATAAGGTCTTCACTGGTCACAGCTGTTTGCAATGGCAATGTCTTCCGTGGTCACACCTGTTGGCAATGTGTCTTTTCTGTGGCCTGAACAAAAGCATAGGCGGTCACCAGTGACACATCCACACCTGTACCTTTTCCTGGCACAGCTGACTCTCACAGGACCAGAGCTTGGAGCCACAGTCCCAGCTGGATTCTGCTCTACCCCCAGGAGCTGGTTTTGCTCTCAAGGCTGTAGGCATGAAGATGTTCAGCCACCATAGCTAAATTCAACAGGGATCATGAAATGGAGCTCCTGACCACCAGGATACACACTTCGGGAAGCTGCTCATCAAGGAGGTGCAGGAAACAGAGCCACAATGCCACCTCAGCTGGGCACCGGCCACCCTCCAGGACAGGGGCAGTAAGGACGGGCAAGGCAGAAGGCTCTTAAATAGACCCCAACACTTGGCCAGCCGTCAGGAGATCAGGCTCTGCCCCGAGCCAGCTGTGGGAAAAGGGCAGTTGAGGAATCAGTGAGATAAGGGGAGTCTGGTTGCAGGTGGAAAACAGGGAACTGGAGCCCAACTAAGCAGGACGGGACAAAGAACAAATAATGAGCACCAAGTGATCTGAACGACCGCGTTCGCCCTCCCGCTGCCCTGCCCATCTGCTTGGAATTTGTTTGCAAAACAAGTCCTATTTTCCCTACGCCTGTCCTGATCCAAGCTCCCATCTTGTCCTTTATGGATCCGGTGCTGTCACTCAAAATCATTTCGAGCAGAAAAGCCGAATTGAGAAACAAAGAAAACTTATTGTTTAACATACACATTCTTCACCCCGATAAGTTCCTCTCAGCTGTGTTTTCCCTTCACTTATTCAGGTCAAAGCCTTTATTACAGGCACTCAGAGACAACGATGATTTCACATGACCGACCGTGCTACAAATTCCTCACAAGTCCTGGCTGTGTCTGACACGGAGATCCAAACAAATGCGCCGTGTCGGAGCACCCTCACCCCCCGAAATGCACTCCCTGACCTCCCCGCGCAGCGGAACGAGGTCACCGGGAGAGTGAGCGCTCCAAAGGGGCTGCGAACACCCGGCCGCGCTTCTGCTCCACGAACGCCAAGTTACGAAAGGAGCGGGCCCAACTAAAAGGGCTTCAGCTCCACCCTGTGGTCATGAGGAGCTTCCCACACCATTTCTCTGCCCCTGCTCCGGGACCAGGGACACCACTCTGCGTTTGTAAACTGTAGCACTGGGGACCTCTGCATGGGTACCGCTGTCTTACAGCTTGAGCTGTTCCAGGCCAGAGTGGCGTTTCCTTTGTGGCCTGTGCCTTCATAAACTGGGGATTAATCGTTACTCTGAGATTATATGCACCAGCCATCACTATCCTCTTTGGGATTTACAAATTTTGAACATTTCACTCACCATCTTCCAAATATCTAGCTGGCTGGGCCTAGCACCATGACTTCGTCTCTCTCTGCAGTGATTTTGGGAGCAATTAGGATGTAAAACTTCTCTTTTCTAACTCCTGTTCCTGCCTTTTAACCACTTTCATATTTCTCTGATGAGGCACTGCTTGGTGGTGTAACACTTGCAAATAACTTTTAGAATTGGGGATGCTTTTAAGGAAGCTTTTTCTTGCCCAAGTTTTCAAGAAGGGAACGACTCTCTAAATGAAGTTGCAATTTTAATGACAGGAACCTCGAGAAATTCAAAGCCAGCTCCAGCTCTGTTGGTTGGCCAATAATTAAATAGTTCACGTCTGACCTAATTAATGCTCAAATACACATCAGCAGCTCTCAGGCTCTAAGGCACAAATTTGTGACAAGTGAGGTTCAGGCAAATACCATCTCTTCACCCACCACAAAACCCCCTCAGTATCCCTGTCATGCAGGATGCTTTGGGGTGGCACTGAAAGGTCTCTTTCTGACTTCAGGGAGCAGGTTCTGGATTAGACAGACTTATGTCCTGTGTAAAATGTTAGAGCCCTTTATTCTATTTCTCATCACTGCTCTGGTCCTTCCTACCTGCCCCAGGTGCTCTTACTCAACTTTTCAGAAGGTGTGTCACATTTTTACCTCTTTATTACCCCCATATCAGTATCTTTACTGTGGTTCTATTTACATTTCAAAGCGTTGAGCCTGTAGCATTTGTCTGTGAGTTTTGAGATTCTAATTAGACGCAGTGCTTCATTTTTAGCTAAATACTCAAAAACATATGCAAAAGCTGAAATATATTTTAACCAATATGTGCCGCATGTAAGCAAAGCTGTGAGTTTCTTCCAGTCTGAAAAGCTTCCAAACCTATTCATTTCAAGCATTCCCTAGTGTGTTCTCTCTCACCTACGTAGAGATCCATATTTATTTTCATTTTAATAATATTTTCACCACAAAACTGGTTTGATATGTTTCGCTATCAAACTATATCACATTCATCAATTAAGGCTTGAAAATGATACACAAACAACATGAAAAAACCGCAGCCATCTTTTCTTCTCCCACGCAAAATCTAACTTGTAAAACCAGACTTTCACAGCATTTTATAGCAGCTATTTAACTTTTCAGCTCATCCCAGACAAAGCTCGTTTTATATGCAGCAACAACTTGTACAATGCATTGAGCAAAGCACTACTATGGTTTCACTTGCAGGAGAAAGGGAGGTAGCCAATGCACGGAGGCTCTAGCACACACCTACCACTGCCAGTCTGGGAAGTGGGAGGAAGGTAAAGAAAAGGTGGTTGCTTCTGCTACCAGAGGCAGAAGTGCCTCCAGATGAGTTCAGCATGCATTCTATCATCAAACCCCTCAAAATCTGACCCCTTGCTAGCACAAATGCAGTGCCAAGGGAGTTTGTGAACCTTCTGCTTTGAAATAAACCTCCCTCCATCTGTGCCCATCTCCCTACCTTTTGGGTAGTGCTGTTGGTGGTTTAGGAGGTTGTCAACTGAAAGTATTTTTACAGTGCAGGATTTTTATTTTTATGGAAGGTGGGTTTTTTTTCCCCAGGTTGTGTAGCGAAAATAAAACCTGTAAGAGACGTGACAAGCAAATTTCTAAGAAAAAGGGTTCTCTTTACAGCAAGAGCAGTTATTATTTCAGTCTTCTCTTTGCTATGTCATATAGCAAAGCCAGAAGATAAATATTTTGGGGTTTGCCATTTAGTCACTAGCACAAGCACCTTGTTTCTGGCCTTTCATTAAATCTTTGGCCAAATACAGCCTGATGACACAGCTCCAAATATTGCTTTAGCACTCAGGGGAGTTTTCAGGGAGAAAAAGCCATTTCAGAGCCCCTCACCTTCCAAAAGACTACTACACCCACAGTTCATATTTTAATAAAGTTCTATCAGATATATTAAACCTTGGATAGAAACAAGCATCCAGCTGCCAAGCATGTAACTGTTAGACCACAACAAATGAGAAAAAAATCTCTGGCTTCTACCAAAATCATGAGCTGAGGGGCAGAAATGCTTTGATATTTTTATGAAACATTAACCTTCAAACACAACTACCACAGGCACTGAGATTGCACCTGAAGGCTGCACTGCTGGGGAGAATTGCTGTAAAATGGCCTGCAGGGCAAGAATGTGGCAGGTAAACACAAGGAATGTCTGCACAGAGATAATGGGATACAGGGCAGCAGGAAGAGCGTAGCTTTAGGGAATGGAAGTGCTGCCACTGACACTTTTCACATGCCAGCAGAGGTGATGGTGACTTGGCTGACATTGCATGAACAGTAATCTTTGGAAACAGACACTCTGAAGCGTAAAGCTGAGCTGGAGAGCAGGAAACCAATGCTGTCCCTGCTAAAATCTTTAATGCTGAAACCATTTCAGTAGCAAAAAAAAAGACTTGAGCTAGATTTACTCTGAACAGTTCTACATCTACATTCTACCTTGAGAACAGAGATAAAAGGAGCAGGTATTTCAGTCTTTGCAAGATTTCCATCCCTATTTTGCAGATCCATGAGTTAAGGAAGAGACCTAAGCATCCAAAATCTTGTGCAGCTACATGATCCTTATCTCCTGCCTGCATTACCTGGTGTCTGCAAAACACAGTGACTGAGACTGTGCTGTGTCTTCTGAAATTACAATGTGGGGAGGACAAGACAGGACTGAAAATGAGCATTCTTTTATTTCTGGACCACTGCACTATTGAGTGCAATGCCCTTCATGATGCTGGTACACTTAGATGTGTATCAGGACAGTATCTAGCCCAGAGTGATTTCTTCTTCTTCAAGCATCTGGGGTAGACTGATCCATTTAAATTCCCTGCACTTCACTGCTCAGCCTGACCTTTAAAATCAGCTCAAAAGCATTCGGAAGGTATATGCAAATATAAAAGATGTAATTGTTAGAGCTTGTGTTTCAGAGAATGCAAATAAGAGTGGCAGAGAAGGGGGTCAGGCCTGTTTGGGGTGTGATTTGCAGAAGCAATTGATGTGGAAGATCCCAGCGTTAGCCAGCACAGGAGAAATGATACATGGCAAGTTCTGAACAGCAGCAGTTTCCAAGTTCTTCTTGGCCTTCCAATTTTTTCTCCCTGGGATAAACTTTAGGGCATGTGCCAGGGATTAAGGGCCCTGGCTCCCACCACTTACGTTGCGTCCTGGACTGGGTTTCTGCCACCATAAACCAGAAGCAATGGGTTGGCCAAAACATTTAGTGCTTCAGAGAGAACGTGACCAAAACAGCTTCTCCGACACTCCACTGAACCAAACAGAAAGGATTTTGCTCCCGACAGCCACAGCTGTGTGTCCCAGGGATAGCACAGTATCCCTTTGGATTTGCTTACGTCATCTCACAAATCTGCCCACTCTGATGACTGTGATAAATTTGTGCTCTAAACCACTAATGCTGCAGTCAGAGCTGAGCTCAGGGGATTTTACAGCACTATTCCTGTCTGCCTCCAGCTCCACAGGGGGCTCGTCTGGCTGCAGACCCGGGAGAGAGGCACCAGTGGGAAGCACAGGGAAGGGACATGTCTTACTTAATTTCTTGCTTCACAGTTCACAGCATACAATCCATACAATCCTGAGTTTTGCTTCTCTGTTGGTTTTCTGTTCCTGGCAAACTGGGTGCCTGAGGAGAGAGCGAATACACCAAATTCCATGGTGGAAGTCGTCAGTCGTGTTGTAGCTCAGCATGAAGCCAAGGTAAGCCCCACAAAGCCTCTGCTGGGAACATGGTATTAAAATCCTTGCATGCAGATAAACTTCCTTCACTCAGGGCTGGATCTGTCCCACTTGCCTAGCACACATTTTGGATGGAGCCACAAAGGCCAGTCCTCACAGGATCCTTCCCTCTCGGAATAACACACTGAAATGTGCAAACCCTCCAAAATGTTGCCTGAGATGGCACAAAAGCTGAGTCTCTTTTTTAGCCCTGTTTCCAGTGAGCAAACATCCAGCCCATGTGACAGTCGTTCATTCTCCTCAGGATTTCTGTTGACGGAGCACAAAGGAGAAATTAAAATCCCTGATATGTGTAACAAATCTCCATCCCTGCAAACAGATGCAAATTGGGTAGTGCTCCCATGGCTCTGATATGGTTTGCATGGCTACATGTGGCACCGCCTTTCTGTGCCTGCTGTCTGTCTGGCTGATAGGCCAGGTGGGATTCCCTCATGCATTTCTGCACAATGAATCATTAATTACTACATCCAAACCCAGTCACAGTATTATTACTACATGTAGTTGTATTCTACCTGTCTGTACTTTCAGTACTTTCCTTCCTTTCCCCCCACCTGCACCCTGTTCTTTTTATTCCAGCCCATTCAGTTAGTTTTCCAAGATACTCTGGTCCTCACATGTTTGAAGATAGCTCCCAAATTTGCATCTTCCACAGTCTTGTTAGCACATCCATGTTGTTCATCCTTAGGTCAAAATAAATAAATGCTAATCAAGGTCTTGGAGCTGCAGTTCATGACAATTTACTGCTCTCCTTTCCAGACAGATTCTTACCTTCCAGTCTGGTAGCAATCTTCTGACCTCCACTTAAAGCAACAGCTTTCCATGCGTTATCCAGTATCTGTCCAGTGCTGAGGTAGCAAGATCTCCTGCATATCTCTCATGAGGAAAGCTCCCAACTCCCAAACAGAAGATATTTCCTATTACCACCCCTTGGTCACAAAAATGTGAGGTTCTTTACTCACAGTCTCAACGCTTGATCTTTTTTGTTGGGTTGAATATTTGCCATGGGAGAGTAGGTTCCATGGTGAAGAACCTTCAGAAATACGAATGTGGAGGCTACAGACACAAATATTGTCACCTCTTCAAGAATTAAGATCTGATTCCTTGAGAGCCCAGGTTCAGGGTGACTGGGAACCACAGCATTCTGTGGCAGCTGCTTGACAGCCCAAGAGAGATCCTTCACCACGGTTGCTACCAGCCAACTTCCCCTACCCCAGGCCCTGCTGCTGAGATGGGCTGTCCTGCTCTCTGTGAGCACAGGCATTGAAGTGGCCTTTAATTCTCATGGTTTTCCAGCTCATCCCCATGGAGACAAGCAAAGCCTGTGATTACTGCTGTGTGTCTACTCCTCATGTCAGGCTTTTTATTTACATCAGTGCATCACTGCACAGCTATTAATCATTAGCTCACTTTTCCTAATGAGTATCACTTCTGTAAGAGAAATACTGCAGCCCAGCCCTGTGGGTAGGAAGCAGAGATTTGTTGTTTAGCTGGGCAGCATCTGCTTTGTCCTGCTTTTTATGTTCCTAGTACTTCAGCGAGACACAAATTAAAGGGCAGCATGTGTGAGAAGTCTCCATGGACATTGTCACAGCAACAGATTTTGATGTGGTCTCAGAGAGGACTGGAGTTAGCAGGGATGGCCCAAGGCTTTCAGGAAAGATGAGCATTCTACTGACAGCAATTCCAAGTGGATTGAATTGCAAATGTTACCCCTGAACCAGTTTGCTGATAAGGCTTGTAGCTCTCCCAGCATCTGCACAAGTGTATTTGCCCAAGATACTCCACATACTTGTTTTTCCTGCTGATAAGGGATCAGTGGTTAAGGAAACACCTGTAGCATTGAGCGTGTTCGTGTCATGCCTGTGTAGGAATCATTTATCAAATTCATTCCAGGTTCACTCCAGTAGAGGCCCCTCTGATAGCTGTAACCCTTAGAAGCCAAAAAGTACAGCAGGAATGTGAGAAATGAGCAAAAACTGGGCACCAGTGTGGTATGTACTCACCCACCACTCACAGAGTTATTAAAGTGACTAAAATGAAATTAAAAACTTGAGGTTCCCTGTGGAGCCCTGGCAATGAAAATGCCAATCCCCACACGAGGAACTACAGGTAGGTTGAAATAACAATGCCAGAACTTCTGACTCACTGCATTTTCTCCTTTCCCATGGAAAAGGCAGCCAGCCTGCCACGAACTGGGCTGGGGCCAGCTCTAAGTTAAGCAGATTCCAGGTCACTGGGTTCCTCCAGGTTCTCTACCAGCTGATACAAGACCTTTGGGCCACCACTCTGACGAGCCCAACAGGATGGTCTCTTTATGGTGATGAACATCTCACCTTCAAATCCCTGATCAAAGCCTACTGCAAATGTTGTACCAGAAGGTATAAAAACCTCACTGTCACTAAAAAATTTTCAAACTATTTAATTGCATCCTGCTTTGTGTCTCGGGGGAGGAGGGGGGTCAGCAGCCAAAGTACTGGCACTAATGCTCCAAGGACTGTGGGACAATAACCCCCCTTTTACCTCATGCCAAGTAGTGCAATGAACATATCTGGAGCAAAAGCTGCTTTTACTGGTTAGGGCTGGGGAGAAGCCAGGTTAGTATTTACTGCCTCAGCCAGGAAGGGCATCTATTGTTGGGGAGCATGAGCATGAGACTAGGCTTGCCCCAGTGAGAGAATAAATCTGTACCAGCACAGTCCTACACCTGGGCAAACTGCAGGAAAGGTGTGAATCCAGGAAAGCTGCACAGAGCCAAATCAGCAGGGAGACACCTGCCCAAATCTTCACATCCAGAACCAGCCAAATATTCGGATCCTAAAATCATCCTGAAATCAGCTGCCTGTGTATTTTTGACCCAAGGACTATCCAAGCTGCTTCCCGAGGATGAATCTGCCAAAGCAGCTCATTCCTGACCCGCAGCATTGCAGCCATTCCTGCCCTGGGCTGAGGGCAGGGCAGCAGCTGCGCTCCCCCCAGAGCTGGGTGACAGGACCCACCCAGCTCCTCAGGAGTGGAGTGGCTGCAATCTGCACTCAGGGCCCAGCAGCTACAGGCTAATGAGGTCATTTTAGTTTTGTAAGGCACTTGAAAAGCCACCGTCAGTGCTGTTGACAGTAAATGGTTGTTCTTCCCCAGGATTTCTGATCTCTGGGATAACCACTGCTGCTCGCTGTGGACTCCCCAGGTGCCCGTGAGAACATCGAGCCTCTGTCCCTGGCCAGGGCAGGAGCAGCCCTGCATCCAAGTGGGAGCAGTAACTGGGGGTACGATGCCAACTCTCCAGAGCACATCATCACAGCAAACACCCGCAGGAAAACCCCCAGCAGCTGTCAGACAGCAGCACATGGGCTGAGCGCTCACAACGCCTTGTGAGCCACGAGGGAGCAGAGCATCGTTGTCGTGAGCTGCGAGCGAGAGCGAGGACACGGCCTCCTTCGGCCTTCCCACCTTTCCCTTCCGGCACACGGCTCATTCCAGCAGCACAGTTGTCAAGTCAGCAGTTGGGGCAGATGGACTTGCCATTTTAAGATCCCTGTTTTCCCAAAGCAACAATCTGGAATCTGCCCACAGGGAGAGTATTTCTTACAAAAAAAAGCAAAACCAAAACCAAAACAAAACACCCCAACACAGAACAAAAAACCCAAAACCCAAACCAAAAATGCCAACAAAAACCTATGACAAAAAATATGTAACTGAGGGAGCAACAAGCTCTCTGCCTTCAGTCAGCCCCAGAGGAGAATGTAAGTATTGTATCCACTTTTTTAGCCTTACTGGTTGCTGCACCAATGACTTTCTAAATGCTCCCCAGTAGAGTCCAGATCCTGGCATGACAGGGAGCTGCCACTCAGTTTCCCAAAGACTGAGAAAAATCTGAAAGGCTCTACTTCATCCCAATTATGACAGTCTCTATAAGGTCCAAGTTCTTCAGGTGTTCCCGATCCTAAGAACCATCCAACGATATAAACCAAAGTTTTGCAGTACCTTCTGGTACTGAGGAAAAGGGAAGTCAGTCCTCCACTTCCATTGCCTTCCCACGAGGGAAGTCCTGAGTCCTGGAAAAAGTCCTTTGAAAGGGCTGAGGGAACCAATGCACACAGAGGTGTCCCTCAGGAACAAAGCTTTGAACTGTGAGACACAGGCTATGGATCCACACCTGAGGTCCAGGGAAAAGGGACATGTTCTAGGTATGAGCCCGAGGGCAAGGCCCCATGTCCAAAGGGGATGTGTGCTCCCAGGCACTTCAGCTAACTGGGAAGCCAAAGTAAATTCTCTGACTGGTAAGAACTGAAATCCACCCAGCATCTTTTCAGAGCCTTCAGAGAGCTGGTTTTTACTGGACATTCCTAGTTAGTGTCCCTGGTAAGGGCAGCTCCTCCTTTCAGAGACGCTGCTGGCTCTGCAGCAGGATGTTCTGCACAGCTGTGGAATGTTTGGGGTGTCACAGCTGTGCTGCCTGACAGGACCGGGCAAGCCTTGGCCTCTAAGGAAGGAAGGGCAAATGCACAGAACAGCCCCTCCGACAGGAACAATCCACAGTGGAGTTTCAGGTGGGGTCCGGCATGGATGGTCCATGTCTGACTCGTGAGGGGAGGGAGGAGCTGGGGAACAGCATCCTGCAGCTCAGCTCTAACTCCTCCTCCCTCACTGCAGGCAAAACTTGCTCCTTGCCAAGCAGAGCGGGAACTGCTCCCACTGCCTGCATCCTGCTGCCAACAGAAGCCTGGACAGCAGAGAAAAGGGGGTGAGAAGCGTCACTCATCTCTGTGCAGGTCACGTTTCACTCTGAGTTAGATTCTGTCATCACTGTATCATCCTTCACTGCGGTCAGCACTCGGTATTTGTCCCTCGTGATCCCCCTCCACTTGTGACACAATAGCCCTTTGGGTCCCATTATAGTGTGAAAGCTGGAAAAACTTGGAGGGTGCTGGGAACATCCATCTTGAGTGCCCTGCTCCTGGCAGCCACCACAGAGTCTGCAATATTGGAAATAATTTCCTCCATTTCAGCCTAGGCTGCTTTGCTACTGAGCTGGGCTAAGGAGGGTCCTGAAAAGTGGGTTCAGGTCCCCAGAACTCATGTTTCCAGTCACATCAGCAGGATGGAGCTGAGTAAGAACAAGGAATTCATGCTGGCTGCAGGAAGAACTGACAGGTAGCCGGTTTCATGCCTACAACCAGGATATTTGATCTACCCCTAACAGCAAAAAGCAGGAATTTAATACATCTTCTGGAGACATGAGGATATTTAATCTGTGGGACCAGGATAAAGGTGAAGGACAGCAATGTGAGATGGGTCCTAGCAAGACCAAGGACTCTCTTCTGACACTCACATCTCAGTGTAAGCAAATTGCTATTCCATCTGCTAATGGATCTAGGCAGCAGCTGCTGCTTAACGTCGAACAGCAGCACACATCCTTGGAAACCAGTCAAGGTTGTACACTTGCATCCTTTGGGCGGGAGGACTCTTGGAGGGGAGCTTCTCCCAAGGAATTTCCCAAGTGAATTGCAAGAGTGACAGCACAGGCTCCAGAGCCCTGTGTGCTCTGTCCAGAGCGGCTGGAAATGGGAGAAGAATTTGCACATTCCCTTACAGTTTTACACAGTGGAGTAAAGTGCAATTCAAAGCCTTCTGCAGGATAGAACACCTGAGTTTGGGACAGAAAAGCCCAGACTTGCTCCAGGTGTAACTGGACTATCCCAGTGCCATCCTCACTGACATTTGTGCAGTGCTCCTGCTCCGCCTCACCTTCCCTCAGCACAGCCTTCGCTCGTTTTTTCCTCCCCATCTCTCTCCCGCTGACTCTGCCCCGCTTCCCTTCCCCATACCACGACAGCAGACACGACACTGGGATCACTTTGCCCGCTAGGTCTGCATCACATCCCGTCCCTCTCGTCCCCTGCCTCTCCTGGCCTCCTGCCCTGGGCCGTGGAGCCGGGGGCTCTGCTGGGAAGGGGCAGGATGTGGGAATTTACGGCTGTCCCTGTTCCAGAGCCGCTGGCCGTGCCCCTCCTGGCCCGGGCACCGGGACCCGCTGCCGTGCGCTCTGCAGCGAGCCGCAGGGACNCGTCTGCCGTGTGCATCCTGCAGCCTTCCAGCCGTGGGAAAGGAGTACGTCTGTGACACCAAAATACGGAGACTTTCCCAAAACATCCCCTTGAGCACCGATTTTGCACTCAGTAAGTTCACTGTGGAAGGTTTTCCCACTCACTATACACAAGTTTTCATACATACATGAAGAATAAATGTAAATATCTTAGAATCCAGCATTTTATGTGAACCTGGAAATAATATCCCTCTGCATGTCCATGCCCCCATCTCTGCAGCTTTGGGCTGCTGCGTGTAATGTGTAATCTAGGAATGGACTGAGCAGGAAAACCGGGGTGATCGCATCCTCTGGTCTGGCGTGAGGGGAATAACCACGTTAATTAATACAAGGGAACTCTTTTCACCACTCAGTGAAAACCCCCGTGGCTGAAAGAAGCAGAGAGCAGTTCTCCGTGTCTCCACAGCTCGTCGCTCTCTCACTCCACAACGCCAGATATTTCCCAGCTTCAGGAAGGCCGAGGTCGCAGGCGTGGGGAGGCAGAACTCGGGCTGCAGCCCTGGGAGCTGCGCGGCTCCCTCGGCCCCGGAGCCACGGGCTTGCTCAGGCTGCTCCAGCTGGGAGCTGCCCTGTCCCAAACGCTTCGTTACCGCGGGAATTCCCTCCCCTCCACCCTCTGCATTTACACAAACACAAGCGCAACCCGAGCACAGAGAGGGGGATTTTAAATCAGTGCAAGCTTACAGAGTCAAAACTGTTTAAAGTTAAAGTTTATTTGTCTTCTTTGTAGGAATATCAATAAAAGTCCTCAAATGTATCTATATCTGTACATATTACAAGAACCTTCAAAAATTATTCACAGAACAAAAATAAATCTTCTTTAGAACAAACCCAGGCAATGAAATGCAGAAATGGATCTCAGAGACCAAACAGTCCAGTGCTACAAGCATAAAAATACGGCTTGAAAAACAAGTTTATTCCTTTTTAAAGGTGTACTTTGTTGAAATAAAAAATAAATTATTTAGAGCTATAATTCTAAAACAGTTCTGTGTAGTAACACTCTTATTAAGGCCCTTGAGACAGAAAATCTATTTTTGCAGGTAGGATTCCTGGCAGGCATGATCTGTAAGGACATGCTCACTCTCCTGGGAGTTAACTTAGTGTGGAGAAAGAAACACCTAAAAGCATCACCCTAAATTTAACCCTTTTTCCTCTGGCAGACTCAGCTGGATACCTGTGGCTGACCATGCCCACTGCTGATGGAAAGGCGTCATGGTTCAACTCGGCCAGGAATTGTTCTCCAGGAACAACACAGACGTTTTTGCAGAACACAGGCAGACCTCATACATACAAGTAAGTATTGCTGACAGATTCCATGGACATGGCTGTAAAATTCATGGACTTCCAAGTTAAAAGCTGGTGGGTTAATGTAAGCATCAAAACATGAGATGAATATATCACGGGAGAAACACTCACAGCCAACCCAAAGCAATTACATGAATGCAAAATAAACACCATTTCTTTGATGATTTATTAGATGGATAAAGACTTCATTAGTGGACACACCTCATATGCTCAAACTACAAAATGCACACATCCCTTTCCATGCTCCTGTAGATTCCCTGCCTGAGTTATGCCACTGGAGAGGAACGTGGCAAAATGTGTAGCTGTATGAATCTGTGCTTTTGTGCATACCTGCCCATTTCTGATACACCAGGGAAGTAACAGCTGCTAATTCCTAGAGGTGAAATCTATTTCCCTTAAAAAAAAGGTCTGAATTCCTAGAGCTGCAAAGAACAGGGATTTACAGGATGCTGCCCCTAGGCCATGCTCCCTCTGTCCTCTCAGTGCCTGTCCCTTGTCACCCTGCTCACCTTGCACACTGCAGACACCACACACAACCTGCCAAGAGGCCACACATGAGAGGCTGCTCCATCTCCCTGCCCTGCTGTGCTGGCCACGAGCTTTTCATGAGCACTCAAGAAGCCCAGGTGGCTTTGAGATGTGGAGAGACACCTCCCAGAATGGTGGCCAGCACAGACTGAGATGCCAGGATGGGGTGACTTTCCTGTTCAGTCTAAGGAACACATGAGCATTCCTCCTCCAGGCTGTTCAATTTTTCCTGCACTACTTCATCTGTTCCCCAGTGAGAGCAGCAGCTCCTTGCACAGCATCAGACACAGCCCTAAGCCTTTGCTCAGAGTATGAGCCCAAAGCCAGCGTCTGACACGCTGCACCATTCACTGCCTCGCTGCTGCAGAACCCACTGGCTACAAGTCTAAACCCAAACGTGATCGGGCCCAGGCAGGACTCCTGCTCCTGAACAGACATGTGGTTTAGTGCCACCTGGATTTTATCAGTCTGGACAAAATAGAAACTGGCATTTTCACATATTGTCAGCTTGAGGCGGCTGAAAATTTTTCTGGAAGGCTGCTCAGTAACAAACTAGGAGAGACAGCTGCCTGCAGGACTCAGGAGCAGTGTTTTGTGCTGCAACAGATCAACTGCAGTCTTGCAGCACTGACTCTGCAACCTTGAGCCCTCTGGGGCCCGCAGGCAGCGACTCCTCGCCAGCAGGAGCTGGAGGAGCACACTTGGCACCTTGGGGGAGAAACTGCAACAGCAGAGAAACAACCAGCCCAGCAACGAGCTGTGAGACCAGAGTGAGGGTCAGGCTCTGAAAGAGCCACTACTTTTTCCTACAAGCATTCTACAAGCTTGAGAAACACACAGGGGAAGGTACGGCATTAGAATGATGTACTACCAAAGACCTTACCAAAACAGGTGGATATTGGGGCAGGGATTGTTTCCCCTCTAAAAATCCAGGCTGAAATGCTGCCCCTATTGCCTTTCCCTGTGGAAACCAAAGTGGACACCTCAGAGCCCTCAGCATCAAACCACGCAGCTCAGCCAGTGACCTCTGACATTACCAGGGCACCAGGGAGCTGTGGGGAAAGGTGTTTCCTAAAGTAATGCCTGAATAACTCCTAGAACAACACATCTGCCTTGTTCTGTCAGTGCAGCCCCACGGGCGCTCACTCTCACACCTCGGTCACGGCACCCCCACATCACCTGCGCGGTGCCACAAGGCAGCAGTTCACATGCCCAACCCAAAAGGGATGGGAACACGTTCCCTCATGCTACAGCTGTGCAATTACAGTACATGGCTACAGGGACATGCAGATCCCACAGGCATACCCCACAAAAAAGGGTTTATGTAAAAGAGCCCCTCACATGACAGGTTAACACAAACGGGAGAAGTTGCTACGGCTGCGATGCCTGAAGGGAGAAAGGAGGAACTCAAAGGCACAGTTTGAGGAGTAAAATATCAGAAGTCAGCAAGGATCTAGAGCTGGAAGATGGTTTGGAAAGTATGGAAAAGTAATCACTGCTGAGCCAATGCAGAACACAACCCCAGGTGTGTCAGTGCCGGCAGCACGGACTCCCAGCTGAGCAGCCAGAGCAGCTTTGATCCCAAAGAGCTGAGCATTAATCCCAAATCCCAGCCTGCTGCAGACTGCTGTGCTCCAGAAGGCCTGGCTAGGATGGATGCACACACATCCTGCAGCACAGGGGGCTCTGCACTGGTGCACACTCAGTCACAGAACACACGGGGGTGGTGACGGTAGCTTGAGCATGGTGGCACCAGAGCGCACACGCTGCTCTGCCACCTCCTGCATCAGCCACAGAACTGGGATTAATTCATTTCCAAAAAACAGGCAAACTTGGCAACAGACACTGCATTTGGGTCTCGGTATTGCCAATAATTCATGTGCAGGGAACTGGCTTAGACACTCCTGCGTTTTTCATGAGACAATCCCACACTGAGGTACCTCTCAAGGTTTTGTCTCAAACTGAAGTAAACTTTTCCAATTTCCACAACATGTGTGAATGGTTAATCACAATTGCTGTTATTGGTATATGCCTGTAATTAAAAATTTCAACCAATGCTGCAATAATTTCATTTACTGCGAGAGCTTGGGGACTAGAAATGCACAGGAAAAACTGGAAGTAAAAATTCACACTTGACTCCAGAATCTGGGATTTAAAAAAACCCAACCTCTCTCAGATTAAATATTGTGGCATTTGATGAAATCTTGAGAATTGACAATACCAAGGCATTTACTGTTCATCTGTCACAGGTTGTGAACACCACTATCTCCCAGGAGAAGGTCACTTTGGAACGATATCCCATTCACATACAGTCTGGAATCATGCTTCTCTAAAACACAACTGAAAGGAACTGGATATGAAAGCTTAGTCAAAACTCCTGAAGAAAAACTGGTGTGAACAGAACTCAAAAAAAATCCCTTTGAAGTATCCAGAGAAAGGAAAGTTTCAGCAGAAATGGAAGATCTTTCAACAAAGGTGCAGAAAGCCCCTTTCATTGGAACTACACTGGCTAAGCAAGTGGCTGAAACAGTGAAAATAAGCAAGCATTAAAATACAAAAGTCCTCTAGAAAAAGGGACTTTTGCATATGGAATTTCCTGTGCTGGGCACGGGCACCCTTTGGTTAGCCCTTTCCCCAGAGGATTAACCTGGCTGTTCCCCATGGAGAGCAGAGAGGGAATTCAGGGTGCCGCTGCATGGGGCGTACGGTGGGGATTGGCTAGAAATTGTTAAAAAAGTATTTACAGGTCTGTAAGTTCTCCAAACAGAAAATATAAAACTGCATTAGAACTAGGGTAAAAAAGAAAGAATCCTACCACAAAATCCTGCAGATTCCCTCTGTCTGACAGGAAGCCTGACTGTGCAAATTCCAGGAACCCAGCTTGCTGCTCCCACTTTGTACCTTCTTCAGAAAGACTGTTCTTTGAGAGAGTCCTATCCAAAGTAGGTACAGGGCACAGCAAGAGCCAGTTCTCTTGCTAAAATGTTTGCTATCAAGTTTGCATTCAGCTAAAGACCAGCTGGGGAAGAGGGGAATAAACCCAGCCGATGAGTTTTCCTATGGAATTCATTTCACTCCATTCATGTCCTTGTACCAGCCAGTTGCTGTCTTGGGTCACCCACTGCTCACCTCTCTCACCCACAACACACACGCACACACACTCCCCTCTTCCTCCTCCCAGGACTGCAGTGCTTTCAACAAGAGAAAAACAACAACAACAACAACAATAACAGCAACAACATAATAATTAAAAAAATAGCAATAATTAAAAAATCTACAGTATTCACTTCCTTTTGGTATATTACATTGGCATTTTCTGTACACAACCCAAGAGCTCCCTCTATTTACACAGTGACCCTGAAGGACTTATTCTGGGGAGCCTGGTTCTCCCAGCCCTGAGTGGGGAATTAAAGCCCACCCTTCAGAGTTGCTTTTTCAACTTTATTGAACGTACAATACTATCTTAAAACAATTTAAAATAAAACTTTAAAATACAATTCTAAAACAATTTTAGAACAATCTTTGAACAACTGTAGAACTGTCTTCGAACAACTGTAGAACTATCTTGGAACAATTGTAGAACTATCTTTGAACAACTTCAGAACTATCTTCGAACAATTGTAGAAAAATCTTTGAACAACTGTAGAACTATCTTTGAACAACTGTAGAACTATCTTTGAACAATTGTAGAAAAATCTTTGAACAACTGTAGAACTATCTTTGAACAACTGTAGAACTATCTTCGAACAACTGTAGAACTATCTTCAAACAACTGTAGAACTGTCTTCAAACAACTTCAGAACAATCTTCAAACAACTTTAGAACAATCTTCAAACAACTTTAGAACTATCTTCGAACAATTGTAGAACAATCTTCAAACAACTTTAGAACTATCTTCGAACAATCGTAGAACAATCTTCAAACAACTTTAGAACTATCTTCAAACAACTGTAGACTATCTTCAAACAACTGTAGAACTATCTTCAAATAACTTTAGAACTATCTTCAAATAACTTTAGAACTATCTTCAAATAACTTTAGAACTATCTTCGAACAACTTTGGAACTATCTTGAACTGATACAACTTTCCTTTTAGAGAAGAACTGTGTGCAACAATCTGCGACGGAGATGGGTCTTGGCTCTGCTCCGCCTTGCCCTTCCACGGAGCACCTGCAGAATTAGAAACTGCTGTTCTTAAATTCACCATTCTCCGTGATGGAAAGCTTGGGAGGGTTGCCATTCCGGACGTGCATGGTGTAGCGCTCCTTTACCTGCGTCAGGGCACCCATCAGGCGCGTGTTGGCCGAGTCCAGGAACGCAATCCGCTTCTCCTGCAAAGACACCCCACAGCGTCAGCGCCACTGCCCACGCCCTGCGCCCGCGGTGGGAGTGTCCCGGGCCCGGCCAGGCTGTGCGGCTCCGGGCAGAGGCAGCTGGGCCAGCATTCCCTGGCGAGATGGGCTGTCTGCCTCTTTCTGTTTTCGGGGTGCCACGGGCTCCTCTGCGGCCACTCGCGCCCTCTGGGACTTTTTGCGTGATGGAAGGCGACAATCCCAGTTACAGCAGGGAACTGACCTGGGCATGGAGGCTCTGCCCAGCCGGCCTCCAACAAGGCAGGATTGTGCCACAGGGGAGTGGGAGGGTGTTGGTGTTAATAACAATGGTAGCCAATTTCAATATTATTTTTTAGAAGTACGTTAGAAAAACAGAAACAGGCAGCAGGAAATAAAAGTGGTGGGGGTTTCATCTGGCAGAGAAAAGTGCAAGTGGTATCTACCAACCATTGTCTCTGTGTTTTGGATGGAGTGTGCTCAGAGTAAACTCATGGGATGCTTGAAATAAATAAATAATAATAAAAAAAGCAGATAATGGCAGCCTGCAGTGATGGTGCAACAGCAACACAGAGAAGCAGCAGCCAAAGCTAACACTAAGGGTTACTGGAGGTGAGGGGGAGAGGGCACCGTGGGTGGAGGGGAGATGCCATCGACAGAACACAAAGAACAAACACAGAACACCCTGCTCCTAGACCCATTCCAGCTCGGGGGGCTCCCGGGCTCCACGAATCCACGTGCCCGGTTGACTGTCCTTGCACCGAACGTGCCAGCCTCCACCTGGAGCAGACAGCTCAGGGATGTGTGCTAAATTGACATAAGCCATCATCAGACCCCGCCTGCTAACAGTGGGACATCTGCAGTGGGATACAGCACCAGAGGGGCAAGCCAAGGAGTTGTGGGCACAATCAAAGATGACAATTTTCATCTTTTCTAAAAAAATAATAGTAGCAGCTGCAGAAAGCAGCGCTAGAGACAACAGGAAGGTAACTGTGCTCTCTGTGCCACCAGCTGATTGGCTTTTGTTCTTTGAGAAGGGAAAATGTCTCATTTGCTCGACTGAAACAAGCTGCATGTGGGAACTCTTCCCAGTTAAGCCCATTGAGAAACAAAACGGAGGGAAAAATGATGCACGGAAGGCATAAACATCAAGGAACAGTTCAGCCACACTGCCCAGGAGGCTCACGTGCTACCACAGCCCCTTGGGATGCGGATCCCAGCACATCATCGCGTGCTACGGCACTAACCAGCAATGTTTGCTTTTTCCAGGGGCTCCCCCACAGGGGTGAGTGCTCGGGTGCAAAAACAAAGCAGAATTTAAGTCCTGCTTCTGTCACAGCCCTGAACACACTGAGCTCTGTGTAAAGACAACAGAGGAGGAGGAGGCACAAAGCACAAGGCTGCCTTTGCCCTCATCCTGAGCCAGCTGATGGGAGCAGGGAGGACATGGAGCCGAGGAGTTACAGGCCTTTCCTCCCGTGCTGACATGAACCCTGCAGAACACAACTACCTCAGCAGGAATGTGCTCCTCAGCGAGAAAAGTTCCTACTCCTCTGACTATATTTCACCCGGAACATATAATTTAAAATGAAAATTTTCTGTCTGAAACTTTTCCTGAAAAATTTCTAAAAAATCTTTCCAAAGAGTTGAGAATGAAAGGCTGGGTGTTTTCAGGCACTGCTGAGCACTCACTGAGCCAGTCTGCAAAACAGCTGGAAATCCACACTCAGAAAATCAATCTTAAAAGCATGAGCTTGGTGAGTAGGGCGATCTTCTCACTGAAAGCGAAATTGGATATACCAGGCACGTCTCTAACACGCTCAGGGCACAGGGAGCAGGAGGAGCTGGAATGGGTAGGAGGTCAGTGTGGTGGGCCAGGACTGGGTACTGCTCAGCTAGAGAACTGATTGGGTTTACTTGCCTGTTGGAATTATCTCATCCCCATTTATGACCTGTAATTTAACACAGTGGAGATGTCACTCACAATAGCAACCGGGCCAGTTCTCTTTGCAGCTGCACTGCTTTGAGGAGAGAGTCTGGCGAGACCTATCCCTGCCCAGAGGCCCAGAGCCAGGCTGCAGAGCCAGGAGGACAGCTCGTGCCTGTGTGCGTCGGGGCACTGCACCCCCTCACACCACCCCGGGCTGGCGTCCCTGAGCACAGGAGCCCAGGTCACTGCTGCTCCGGGCAGCCTTTAGCTCTCCAGCCGGGTGTCATGAGCTGGGCTCCACCCCCCCTCAACAAATCTCACATGAAAAAAGACCTTTCCTTTTCTACCCACTGAAGGAATCACAGACTAAAAAAAATCGTCCAAGCACAACTTCAAGGGATTGCTACAGAACCCAGCAAACACCTGGGCTCCCCTGGTGAGTCTGTTCTGAACCTTTCATCAGGTTCCTACTCTCAGGCACTCGAGGAAGGACAGTGACAACTGTACTTCCCCCACGTGCTGCCTGACACTGAAGCAGCTGAGGTTTGCCACTGACCTTTGCTTGCCCAAGAAAAAGAGTCAAATAATTAATGCTGCTGCTTTGCTCCTGTTTTTTCACCAGGAAAAAAAACCTTCATCACATCATTTGATGAAGCGTGATCAAGAACTACACCCTTCCAGCCCTGGGGATTTGAAGGTCTCACAAGTCAGCAGTGGTCCCCTCTGCCAGCTGGTGACACTGGGATCCCACTGGTCCATGCTCCACCTTGCTAGCCCATAACCAACACCAAGGCTGAGAGCCTGGCATGCACAGCTGACAGGCAAGTTTCTTACTCAGTCACAATCTCTCCCCTCCAAAAATAGCTTTTCATGTTTGCCCAGTGCCCCTTCCACCTTCTTGAGGCAGATGCAAAATGCATCCACCCATTTCAGAATCCAGGCTGCTGCCTGGGTGAGCTGCCATTGCACACCTGTAACAGCGAGATGCCCTGACTGTGCCTATCTCCAAAAAACACAGCTTTTTGCTGCTTCATATTTTCCCTACAGTTCCACATGAGTTCAAATATTTCTAATACTCCAATGCCATCTTTAACCATGTTCAGCTGAGACTCCCACCACCACTCTTTGTGTAGGGAATAACTTGGGTTATTCCTGAAAAAATTATTAGGAAAGTTTCCAGTTGGAGCCACTGAAAAGCCCAGAAGCAGGAAGGAGACCCTCCAAATGCAAATACCACAAATGTAACACGGCAGGCAGATACAAACCAGTCCCAGGTTCTGTTGTGGGATCAGCACAGACACAGAGGAAAAGCTGGAATGACCCCACAGGATACACCCACATGCACTGCCCGCAGGGGTCCCCTCCCCACAGCTGCCCGGGGTGACTGAGGTGGGAGCTGCAGGTTTGTGGGAAATGGGCATTTCCCCAGGACTGCCGGGATGGCCACACATGACATTCCCAGGACAATGCTCTGTTGCAGCATTCTCTTTCCTGGACTCCAGTGTCCGAAGCCATGCTGTTGCTGGCACAGCTGAGATGCATGCACATGGCAGCTAAACTGTGCTGGGCTGAGGCACAGCTTTCCACAGCCCCAGGCCCACACTCCTGGGATCTCACCAAGTGGCAAAGGTTTTGGAGAAGTGATCAGTCCTGGGATTTGCTGCCAGGCTGCCTTAAAGCCCAGGTCAGACAGTACTAATTAAAGCCCCCGGTTGTCTCCCAGAGGCAGTAAGTGACACGTGTGACACTGCGGGCTGATATAGCTTGGGAGATAGAGAACAGTGCTGGGGCAGGAGAGAGGGGCGAATAATGGGTTCTACACACAGGATCGGGGAGGTCCCAAGCTCTTTACCTACCTGTGCATCAATAATTTTCTGCTTTGCATCAATGACTGCTTGCATCTCAGCGTGATCCTTTTTCAGCTCCTCTTCAACAGCCATGAGTCTGATAAGCAAAGAGAGGGACAAATTAGGCCAGTTTAATACTATTTCCCAGCGTTTCAGGTACTCTGGCCTGTTGGTTTGACTTCTCTGCTTCTCCTGGCTCTGCAAGAGAAGAATTCTCCTGCTCTCAGGAAAGCTTATCTCTCCATCTAACACTCCCAGTTACCCAGCCTTGTTATTCTCAGAACAGACATGGCCAAAAATGCAACTGCTCTGAAAAACTAATCTCAAGCACAGGTTCCAAAGAAACAAACAAAAAGACCTATATTAAGTACAACAGAGACCTAAGTTAAAGATTCCTCAATATTTTCCTTCACTCTCCTGACAATCTGAGGCAAGTTTCCACACCTGCATCCCCATTTCCTCAGCTCTGTGGATGGAAAGAACACGTGGCACAGGGCACCTGCTCGTCCCACCCGGTCCCAAGCCTTCCAAAGCCTCACCTGCTGATGATACTTTTCATCTGGCTGTCCTTCTCCTCCTGCTGCCTGCGCAGTCTGTCCTCACTGTCCTCCAGTCGAGACTTGTAGTCCTGCAGCAGCTTCTGCATCTGCTGCTCCTGCACCAGGAGCCGCCGCTCGTACTCCTCCAGCCGGCGGCTGGACACGCGCAGGCGCTCCTTCAGCTTGGCTATCTCCTGCTCGTACTGCCGCGAGGGAGGCAGGTGCAAAGGAGAACAAGAGATCGGACCATTATAATGCTCTGCTGCTCTTCAGGGGAGCGTTGGGGGTTTTTAAATGAAAAATAAGCTGACTGAAGTAAAGGAAATGAGAAGCAAACTTGGGGGGCAGCCACAGAGAAGGAGCATGTGGGCTCCCACTGGGCATCAAGCTGCTCCCACGCTGTGGGGTATCACTCTGCAGCACAATTCAAGCAGTCAGAGGGCTCTGACACGGCTCCTCAGCCCTGACTGGGAACATCCTGCATTACTCCAGACTCCAGCAGTTCTCAGGCAGATGCTGCTAACAGTGCTCAGCTGAAGAAATGGCCTGGGCTGCCCAGCTTACAAACCAGACCCGTGTGGGACCCAAATAACTCACTCTTCAGGGCCTAATCAACCAGGCCATGAAACCACTGGGGAGGTCAAAGCAAACCAGTCACTGCAAACCAGAGCCTGTCAGGTTACTTGGCTGAGCTTTTGTTCTTCTTTTCTCTGCAATAGTTTATTGCATTTCTGCAATAGTGCCATGAATCTCAATATATTCCTTTGTTTCGGGTTCATTCACCTTTCCTAACAATCCTGTGTTCCTGCTTCTCTGTCCACAAAATGTTCTCCTCCTCACTCCCTGCCTTCTCAAAATACCAAACCTCTTACACAACAACTCTATCCCCACAGCAACATATGGCTCTAACTGTATCTGGAAAAATGGGATCTACTCCTGAAAAACATACACTTTAAAAAACAGACCATGAAGATTTCTGTGCAGCTCAGAAGCCCTGCAGTACCTGGGTGACAGGCATTTGCCTCAGGAGAAGCCCAAGACAAAACCTGACTGCTGCTACTGAAGGCTGAGCTGCAGCCCTGTACAGACCCTGTGTGTGTCCTGAGCTATGCTCAGTCAGGTTAACAATCCTGATTTACTTTATTTATGGAGTTAGTGATCACTCCAACCAATATAACCTGTGTGAGAATGTGTGACGCTGTGACAGCAGGGCCTGAAAGTCCCTCTGAGCACGCTGTGGGGTGCACAGGACTCAGTGGCACCCCCCGAGTCGGCTGCACACAGAATCGAATTTACCTTCTCAGCGTGCTTGACTTCGTCCAGGTTCTGAGTCATGTCCTTCTTTGTGTCCTCGTACTGGCCGTTGTTGAACACCCAGGCAGCCGTCCTCTCCACCGGGGACAGCGTGGCCGAGTCCACCGGGGACTGCACCTGGGCCAGAGACACCTGTCAGCATTCTCCAGAGAAACTGCACACAAACCAGCTCTCAAATCCAGTTCAGTCGGAGGAGAAAGATACCCAAGAATCTGTCAGCCTCAAAGGATCCCCAAAATGTCTCCTGCAGGGATACTCCATCCTCCCTCGGCTTTGGACCTACAGCTCCTACCTGAATCCCTCTAAAACCAACACACTTTATTAATTTTTCTTCCTCTCCAAGTGAGCTTCTCTCTGAAAAAGTTCTTGTTTCCCAATCCATTCACATCCACCTCTCCCCTGTCACCAAGGCTTTCTCACCCTGCCGCATCTTGCACAGAGCAAACACAGTGACAGAGCTCTGCTCGCGGCTGCTCAGGTGAGACACGATGCTTTCCCTGGAGTGCTGAGGAGCTGAACTTGGGAGCAGCTTCCTCAGCCAGGCTGGGACAGACCACAGTGGAGCACGAGACTGCACAGCCTGGATCCGGGACAGCACGGCAGGACCCGGGTGTGGCAGGGAGGTGTGACACGAACACGGCAGTGCCTGCCCAGGTTGGGATGGCCCATTGCAGAGTATCCGCCCTGCCAGGGCCAGCTGTGCTGACTGGGAGCACTGTCCAACCTCTTTGGATGCTCTCTCTCCCCTCTTTAAGGAAGTCCAAAAAGGGAGCCAAGAAAAGAAACAAGAAGCTCTCCGCCTGGCTGGGGAAAACATGGCTTTTCTGGGGAAAACAAATTCCAAGCAATTTTCACGGACAAAGACAAGTTTATAAGCGCAGGAATTAGCATAATTACCCCTGAAAGAGCAACACTGTCTTATGTTTTTGAGAAATGCAAAAAGATCAACTTCTCCTGAACTGCAGCTTCTTTTTGTGCCCAGGCAGCTCTTCAGCTCCTTGCCTGGCCCAGTGGTGCACCCAAGTGCACTGTGCTCCCTGGCTGTGGGCTCTGAAGTCCCAGTCTCAGCCAGGAGCTCCCGGGGTGGGGAAGAGCTTCTTTAGGAGTCAGGGATCATGTCACCCTCCTGCTGTGTTTCTCCTGCTCAGGAAGACAGGGCTGGCAGGTGCTGGATCTGCTCCCATGGCTCAGCTGTCCTGAGCAGCCATGGACACTCCAGCACTGGAAGAAGCCTCAGCAAAAATGTAAAGGCAAAGAAAAGACAAAGGAATTAGGCAAAGATCCCTGGATTCAGGCAAGGGCCTCTTCCCTAGAAGGAAGTTTTCACAGCAAAAACGCTAATAGTCCCTTAGGTGCAGTGTGGTAGCCTGGAAAAGCTCCTTAATTCAGATTTTTTTTATGGCGTTTGCTGTCAGGCAGCCAGAGCAAGGGAGACCATGGGCCGTGTGTGGCTGTGAATTGCTGGAGACACCAGGAGCAGCGAGGGATGAGCACTGTCACCATCCACTGCAGCTACAGGGGACTCACACAGCACAAAGGTGACTGTAAAGTACAACCCCAGCCCTGCAGCACACTGCTGAGCAGCAGCAAACCTGGCCAACCAACCTGCCAAGCGTAGGACAGAATACTTGCAGCAGCCAGATTCTGAAAGCTGCCAAAGACCAAGCGGATGGCAAGTCACACATGCTAATGGGTTACAAGTTATTCTCTAATAAAGGGCAAAAAAAGAATGTCTGCTAGGATCATGTATTAATTCCCCTCTTAGCTTCTCTTCAGAGGAACACACTGACATTTCTGTTCCCACCTACCTCCTAAATGGAAATGGAAGGCAAAAAGTGACCTCTCCCAGCAAACAAAGGGCCCAGCTCTATATTCAGAAACAAATGGGACTTGTAGAGAACAGAGTCTAATAATTATAACGCCCACAAAACATGCCTAGAAAGAACATGCCCAGAAAGAACATGCCCAACTTCTCTTTTCTCCTTCTCTTTTTTGAATAAGAACAGAATTCCACAACAAGATTTGCAATTACTAAAAGGACGCAATGGAATTTGCCTCGAAAAAAATGTTGGCCACTCGATTTGGCACCATTCAAGATGTTGTTCATGGGTGTGGGGAAGGAGAGAACAAATTGATTCCTCTGAATAAAGCAGGAACAAGTACCGTAATGAATCCAGTGGAAACAACTAGTATAGAAAGTACAGTAGGAAAACAACTGCATGCACATCCCCTTCACATTTATCCTCGTTACTGGCCTAAAAATGTCCTACCAGCACCACACAAGGCCTGGTTGTATCCCATAAACACCCTTCACCTGGCCATGCCCCTGTGCCCCAGTGTAAAACATGCTCTGCAGGAGGACACAAACACACACTTCAAATAACAAACAACTACTTTTTTGGGTATTACTAACTTGGCATACTAAGGTTGGGTTTGTGATTCAGTGTTTCTAGTCTCGTACTCCAATGAACTTGAGTTATCAAAGTAGTTCTGAAGCCCTGATTGCTCCTGGGCTCCCAGGCATCCCCCAGGTTTTCCTGTAACATTCAGGAGTTTGCTGAGAAAGCTCCACTGCCAGGGAACCCCAAGAAAACCTTGGGCAGAGCAGAGGTTGTTCTGTCAGCTTCACCTCACAGCCCGAAGCGTCCCCCCCACAAAACCTCTGACCTACAGATCACATTTTCTACCTTCACTGCAGTGCCAAGCACTGCAATACTCACTTTCTCTTTAAACTAATTGAGGAAAATATTTCCATACACAACAAATCACAATAATCAGGATTATTATTATTTTTTAAAAGAAGATAAAGGAATGTTGGCTTTTTGACAAGAAAACCTTGATTTATAGTTGCCTATGAACAACTGATAAAGTGCATTAGGAGTTGGTAGATATAAGCACTCCTTTCCAGAAAAAAAATTGCATTATTCATAGTTTGGGATGATTAATGAAAAAGCAGCGTTTATTTGAGGACCAGCAAGAGATTCCTTCATCATGGTGAAATATGGATTTCTCCACAATTTAGACAACTGTGCTTATTTGTTATTTTGGCAGCAGTTATTCTGTGATGTTTTATCTTTGTTCATTTCCCTGTTTCGAGGTAGCTCTGCTTTTAAATTAGCACCACAGGGCAAACTCAGTCTCACGTGGCGATCTGAATTACCATTTGGAACAAAGCTGCTCCTGGTTTTTTCCTTTGTATTCAGGGAAATTTTCCAGTTCTTTCAGTGGGTTTGCTGCTACCTTAGTAAATGGAAAACAGTTCTTTTTTTAAACTTTAGTACAAAAGCATCCCAGTGGCACAGACAAGGTGGCTTGCTAAGCTTGTGAGGGTGACAAGCACCTATGCACTGGCACAGGTGCTGCTACTCTGGATTCAGCTTGACTTCAAGGTCGAGAAAGCTTTGGAGGCCAAGAAGCAACGACTGAACAGCAGAGCAGAGGCCTGGAGAAAGGATTTCCTTACCTGCTGCGTTTGCTGGCGCTGAATCGCCCGCACCTTGGGGACGGGGCTCTCCCTGGAGGACGAGGACTGGTGCCGGGAGCGGTTCCCGTTCTGGATGGGCTCAATGCCCATGGCCCCCGAGGCGCCGGACACGCTGCCCGTGCTGCGCAGGGAGGGGCTGTGCGTCAGGGTGTGCAGCGTTTTGGCCCTGGCGCCCAGCACGGCCTGATCCATCTTGCAGATCTGCGCCTGGCTGCTGCTGTTCTGGCGGGGCAGCACCACCGGCACGTGCTTGTCTGGGCCCGCGGGGCGCCGTGCTGAGTCCTCGCTCTGCGAGCTGCGCTTGCCAGAGTCCTCCAGGCTGCTGTTGCTGCGCCCGCTGGGCTTGAAGTCCTCACTGTTGCTGCGGCTTCGGGAGCTGGCGGAGCTCAGGTTCTCCGGGCTGGAGTCCACGGAGGCCTTGGCCGTGGCGGGGCTCGGGTTGTTGAGCTGATAAACCGGGTTCTGGAATGAGAGAGGCCGGAGGCTGCCCTGTTGGTTCCACGCAGGGTGCAGAGGCCGCCGGACCTGGGGAGCGCTCTGGGGGGTGCTCTGGGTGTCCCACAGCTGCTTGATGTTGGCCACCTGGGTGACTGAGAGCTGGCTGCCCGCCAGGCGCAAAGGCACGTCGTGCATCATGGAAGCAGTGTCACTGTGAGCTGTGTGAGGGTCCTGCAGGTCCATGAGGGAGATGCTACGTCCGTTGGGCAAGACACTTACCTTTTCGTCCTTATCTGAGCAAGTCATGCTCTGGGTGGATGCCTGCTGAACCAGAAGTAAGGTCTTGCCCTTAAAATGTCCACCTACATTTTCCTGGGTTGGAGACTTCATCTTGTTCATGTCACTGTGGAGCGGAAAGGAATTTGGTTAATTTTTGAGCAGCCAAGACCCCGAGAGATCTGTCCCAGAGAAGTCTTTCTACCTCACTTAACCTCCCCCCACTGAAAGCTTCAAGGAGCCAGACTTCCTTTTATGAGCTTTTTGTGTGCAAGTCAGAACACACTCTTCCTTAATTACCACTTATCTTGGAGAATTGTGTTTGATTCAAGAAGTCCTTAATCTTTATTTTTTTTCCACAGGTGAAATCTAAACCATTCCCACTAAATCCTCCCCCCTTAGTCACTTCTGTCTCTAGCAAGACTTCAGCTGCCATTTAACCCTTTGCCATTATGTAACAAGATATGGGACAAAAGGAAATCGCCTCAAGTTGTGCCAGGGAAGGTTTAAATTGGGTACTAGGAAAAATTTCTTCACCCAAAGGATTGTCAACACTGGCTGAGGCTGCCCAGGCAGTGGTGGAGTCAGCGAAAGTGTGTAGATGTGGCACATGAAGACATGGTTTAGTGGTGGCCTTGGCAGTGCTGGGCTAATGGTTAGACTTGATACTCTTAGAGGGCTTTTCCAACCTTAATGATTCTGTGACTCTGTGTATTATGAAAGCCTTAAAATTCAGCAGGCGTTGTGTGAAGGCTGCTGCAGAGCTGGATGTAAGCTCGGAGGGCAGAGAATTCCACATGACAAAACTGGCCCTTGTACCTGACAGCACAAGTACTACTCTGGGCCCGCAGCAGCCGAGCCCTTTGGCAGTTCTGCCATGTCACAGCTCCAGATTAACAGCTGTTCCAGTGTGAGAAATGCTGCACCAAACACAGGAGGGACTATTTTTGCTGTTCCACGGGTAATAAATTTCACCTACAGCCCAGTTTTTCCATTAGCAGCCTGACGGCCAGAAGGAAGCACTATGGCTGACCGTGCACTCAGGCTGGCAGTAAATCACAGAACTGCTTTGTTATCAGCTCAAGTCATTGGCTCCCGGAGGTGAGGTTGAGTCCTAGGTAAGTCCAAAGCTCCAGGTCCCCAGTGCCACCTCGTGCACCTCTTACTGGGATGGGGTACTCCCCGTGAGAGAGGCCCAAGCTCCCCATTCCACAGCGGGGCTGGGCAGCCAGCTCAGGTGATGAAGCCCTCAACCCTTGGAATCACGGAATGGTTTGGGTTGGAAGGGGACCTCGACGATCATCCAGTTCCAACTCTTCAGAGCTTTAACAACACCACGGCTGCCCTCGAGCCCTGGCTGGGACGTACCCATCGGTGGGGTCCTCAGTTATCTTCTGAAGTCCCGTGGAGACACTTCCAGCGACGTTTGGGCTGGAGCTGTGCTCCGCAAAACGCTTCAGCTGCTGCTGCACGGGTGTAGGGCTGGCCAGAGACTTTGTGATATCCGCAAGGATACGGGGTAGAGGTCCCAGTTTTGCCATGGTTGCCTGTAGGAAGGAATTTTCACCCTAATTGGATACAAGCCCCACGACATCCGCCAGGGTTTTTTTTTGGTAACGATGCACAGAGGGATGGAGTGGAAGGAAGGAGGGCAGGTGGTTGTGTGCGCGTGTGCCAGGATCGCAATGCAGTGTTATGGAGCAGCGCAACGCCGGCGACGAGATGGATGGAGGAGACGAAACGGGGTGCAGAAGACATTGAGGAAAGAAAAGGAAATAGAAAAGAAATTAGAATTGACCCCCAAAAATAAAAATCATGCTCAATAAAACAAAACTACTGCCATTCCAATGCAAAACTATCATGCAAAGCACACTGAGTCCCAGGTGGGTGAGGTCGAAGTGAAAACTACAGCATCTGCTCACTGAAGGGCATTCAAAGGCTGCAGAGGCAGCCGGTGGGGGGAACTTTCCAGGCAAAGGGTGTCACGTGGTGAAGGAAATGCATGCCAACAGATGAGGGGGATCATGAGAGGGTCGCAGGGGTTGAGGGTGATGGGGAAGGTGAAGGTTTTCATTTCATAAGCCTTTCATTTTTGGTGTCCTACACGGATGCCATCTCCTTTCGCACCTTTGTCAACAATGAAGCCATTCTTCCCTACCCAAACATGAAAAATAACTGCACAAGAGCATCAGTGATCCTCATCCCAGTACCACCCCACCAGCATGGGATGTGGCTCCAGTTACAGGTTAGCTCAGTGCTGGCCAGGCCGAGGGTAAGAGCAGCTGGCCTTCAGCAAGGAAGGCTGCTCCTCCAGGCCCTGGCTTCTCACCCCTTTGGGCCACTGCTGCGAGATCAGCTACAGGGCATCTCCAGGCTCCCGGGACTGCAGGAAGAAGGTGAAGGAGCTGCAGATTTATTAAAAAACTAAAATTCTGCTACAAAACCAATGTTCTTCTCAAAGATACCCTTGTTTTCCCTTTAAGCAGGTATTCAGCCAGTTTGGCCCCAGGGAAAGGTCTCTTTACAGACACTTTCACACAGCACTGTGGCTATTAAAATCGCCCAGGCGGCTCCTCTCATTATTTCCCAGTCATTCCCCGCAGTAAAGCCACAGGGCAGGTAACTTTAGCCCTTAATTCTCTTTTTAGGAAACCACTGTACCAGCTCCCAAGGGCCTGCTAGGATAGATCCACACATCTAACCTACAGAAAGGGCAGTGCAGATCCACACACTTGCAATGTATGCCGTGTACATGTATGAGGGAAATTGAAAAACAAGACCATAACTTGTTATCAAACTAAGATTAATATACAGACTGTCTTTTTGAGTCAAGGACATTTCAATTTGCTCTGATGCAACAAGCTCAGCTTTTTGTTTTCTCTTTTAAATAATGTACTGTGAAAAAACAGCTACCCAACCAATAACTACTTTGGCAAACCCTAATGCAATAAAAACTGAGTGAATTGCTATGCACCTTACCTCTCCAGTTTCAAAAGAAAGGATAATATACATAGAATATGGACAAAATAATGCACCTCTAAAAATTGAAGTATGGAACAGTTCCAAGCACTTGAAAAAAAAAAAGAAGACTCACAGTTCAGCTTTTCTGGGCCTTATCAGCTACTTTGGCTATCAAGATTTTAATGATTTTGGTTCCTGCAAACCCACACAGCTAAGGAAGAGCAAAGCTCTGCCTTTCCTCCTTCTAGAGCTAAATGGAAGCAGTGTTTATTGCTGGTGGTGTCCGCTGGGATCAGAAGGACAGAACCTGGGCACGGTGCAGAGCAGAAAGCATCTTGCTTTGCCGCAGGAGGACACTGGGAGTGGATCCAGCTCTTTACGTGGCCCTCCCTGTATGCCAGAATTAGAGACTGCGGAAATGAGCCCATCTCAACAGGCTTTGGATCGGGCTGTTGATGAGAACAGTTCCGCAGGGCCAACTCTCCCGTCCGTCAGAACCGGTGCAGGGCCTGGTGTGCAGGGAAGCGCCTCCCACAGCCCCAAAAGGGCACTGCAACACAACCTTTTCCTGTCCCAACGCCCTCCCTCGCCTCCAGCTCACTTATAAGAAAGGCCCAGCTGCCCAGGAAATTCCAGGTCTACTTTTAAGCAATGCCTTCAGCACCTGACCTTCCTAAAGGCTCTGCAAAGTGTTGGCACCACCTCACAGGCCCTGCTGCAGGCCTTGATCCGAAATCATGGAGAGAGCAGCTGTGAAATACCACTATCAAACATTCCCCTCCAAAGCTCTTGGCTTCCCTGCATATTCCCTGGTGTTCACTGTTGCTACGGTACCGTCCCCAGGCCTCCAAACAGCTTTACCTTATCAAGCTGGGACACAAGATCCCAGAGGAGGGAATGCAGCACGGAGAGCTCTTTGCCCAGGTCAACGTAGCCGTCATATCCAGGCATGTTTGAGATGGTATCTGGGTTAGAGAGCTCCCTCAGAAAACGTTGCATTCCTCCCCACTCGTGCTCCAGAAATTCATTCATGAAGGCCATGTACTCTTCCTTAATACCAAACCTGCAGGAAAGGGAGGTGGGGGAAACCCAGTCAATAACCTCCCCACAAAATACAGAGTACAAGTCCTTACAGACAATTACTTAAACACTTCACTTTAGACCTGCCTTTTTGAAGATTTGGAGTATTTCCAAAAAAAAAAAAAAAAAGTTCAAAAATCTGAAGATTTTGAAGTCTTGGAGAAGAAAAACCACATGGACAATTTAAGAGATTCACTGCTTGAGGTACTTACTTAAATATTACTACTCATATTTCAAACTACATCTTTCCCCCCTCCCTCCCACAGATACTCTCTCTCTCCTCCCATGTAGGAGACATGCTGTGCCCTTTTTATCATCCAGCTGGGAATTTTGGAGGGCAAGAGCACGAGAATCATGATCCTTGGTGGGAACAGGCTTCTCTCCTTTTGAAACAGCACATCAACTAACATCCGAGTGCGTGACTCTTCTTGGTTTTATGCTGTGTCCCCTCCACAGAATTCTCATGGAGAATTTATCTGAGGTGTCTCGAGGGGAACAGTGTTCACATCTAAGTGAGAAGACTCCTCGTTTCCTAAAGCTGGCTTCAGTTTGCCGGAGAATCAGCTGCCTGTGAGCACAACTAGGAGTCAGGGCACGCCATAGATTTCAGCTTCACTGGCACCACCTACTTGGTAAAGTTGGCGAGGTTCTGGATGACTTTAGCAATGAGGGTGAGCGTGCGAGAGGTCTGCTCATCAGGATACTCCTGTGTGAGGTTGAAGAGGCTGGGAGACATGATGGCAGGGCACAGGAAGCGGAGGAACAGAGAGGCACTGATCAGGCGTTCAGTGATGTCCTGCTTGCCCCTGTTCAGGCACTGCTGCTTCCAAGATGCAAACACCTCCTTCAGCTCACGAGGGAACACGCTGAAAAGCAAAAGAGGGGGAAATAAAATCGCACTGGCAACGAGATGCAAGAAGCTGAGCTGGTGATCCGTCACCTGCAATACTGATCTGTGAGAAAACATCAGCTTTTTTACCTCCCCTTTTTCTCTCTTTCTCTCTAGGCTAGGTAATGTCATTAGGCATCTATTCATAGATCCCCATTTAATCTGGTGACACTTAAGTACTCTGTAAAACACCCCTTGTTCGTGTGTGTTAAGTGAAGCAATTTCCAGACGCGCTGATTTGCAAGCTAAGAACTACTTATCCATTGCTACCCTGGAGCAACGGGGTGTTAGAACCCTGAAAACAAACCGAGCCAAACTGAACTCATCTCCATATCTGACAGTTTTACCGTGCTTGTTAAGCTCTCAGTACTGTGCCTGTGCTTCATGCCAAAGCAGAAAGGTCCCTCTTCTTCCACTGCTGCTCAGAAACAGCGATTAATAGAAATCTCTCTGCCAGTGCTTCCTCCCTGTGATTTCCTGTTCAATTCCACACATCTGGAAAGTTTTCTGTACACATCAAAACTTGCAGCTTTTTATGCCAAGTCCAAGCTAAGCTGTTGTCCTCTCACTTTACTCCCTCCTTATGCAGTCACACTCAGTATGTGTTCCCTTGGCAGAGGATTTGGGCAGAAGGCCCCACAGGTGTGGTTTGTGGGCTGGGACCCCTCAGGCACAAGCTCCACCTGCAATGTGGAGTCACAGGCAGTGAGGAAAGGGGACAAAGGCAGCCTGGGAAGATGGATGGGTGTGTGCTCCTTCCCTGTGCCACTGCTGCTCCCTCACCCTCAGAGGGGGAATGGGCACCTCTGAACAAATGAGGACAAAGGGAGGGAAGGAAGATGCCTTACCAGTAAGAATTAATAATCTTGCAGAAGACCAGCTCACAACACATTTTCAGGTTGCACTGATGATCTGCTAATTCACTCTGTGAGCACCTGCTGGGATCTGCTTCACAGTTTTCATCTGACTCATACACAGCCTTGATAAACTCCCCTGGAAAAAGGAGAAATCAGGGTAGTTATAGGAAAAGCCTACTTGACACACCTTTAAATCTTCTTAAGTCTTTCCCTGGCAACTGCCTGTCCTGCTCTGGGTGTCTGCAGCACAGCCTCCAGACAGCAGATGTTGGGGACACGACTCCTGCCAGCCCTCTCCCAACAGAGCACAGCCTGGGGATGCTTCAGCCTCCTGTGTCCTCGTGTCCCCACACACAGGGGCAAAACCAGCATGGCTTTGCTCAGCAACCCTGCAGGCACTTCCCTTACAGCCTGGAGAGGAGCATTTGACTTGGTATTCAAACTGTGTTATCAACTACGAGATTATCCACAGTCTTAGGAACGAAGCTGTGTGCTATTTGTCTTCATAATTTCCCCAAGAAACATGCTGGCAATGATATTTATTTGTATTATTTCAAAACCTGCATTTTTTTTTTTTAATTTAAAAAAGTGTCAGCTTGCTCTTGAGTAACAGTAATACCCAAGCACTAGCTAGATGCTGCTAATTTTCTCAGCCTCTTACACCAACACCTTACAGCGTTTTTATGGCCTGCATCTTTCAAAGCTCTGTGGCATTTCTGGCCCCCTTCCCTTTCGGCACCACAACAGAAACTGCTCACATACAAACCACGTGAAGTTGCCTTTGTCTGGCAGACTGGAATGAACTACTCACTAGTTTCCCTCCTCTATATGCAGGCATTCCAAGTGATTTTTAAACGGCTGGGTGTTCACTAGGAAAAACTCTTTATTCATTGGTTTAATGATTCAATGTGTTTCAAGTTCATCTCCTCAGATGATCTCGCTGGCTCTGAGCTAACACAAGCCTTGTTTGTGCAAAAGGGGTTTGTTTTTAGCCTTTGCTTTCCTAAAACCCCTTAAACACCTCTCAGCCCCTTCCCAAATCTCAGCTTGATGTTGTTGCAAGCAAAGCAGGCACCACATTTTCTTAACTTTTCTTTTTTTGTGATGGGGTCCAAAACATTTCTGCTGAGGGCATCTAAAGCTCTTATTTGCAAACCTGTTGGCATCACTTTTGTTGAGCCAATTCTGTTTTAACTCTTGTTTACTGGATAATATCTTTTATCCTTAAACATATTTGAAATTTACTCTTTGTGGGCCAGGAGACCCTGCTATAATCAGAGATGAGATTCCATTACAGACATGTTACATTGCTAATGCCAATCACAGTGTCGTTAATCCTTTCAAAGAACAGGGCAGCTGAGTAAAATGACATTTAAAACCTGACGAAGAATCAGATGGGGATATTGTCATAAGCAACGCTGCCCTGAGCTGCAGACAGGGTGGACAACCTTAGGGGCATTTTCCATCTCTCCCGCCTATGATTTACCATCTTATCCCTCAGCACTAAATGATGTATTAGAAGTCATTAATGTTAAAATATTTTATGCAATTACTGCACATTAAGGAGCTTGCAGCCAGCTGTAATGGAGTGGTCCCACAGCTGATGCTCAGCCTGCTGGGAAGCACAGCCCCAAGTAGCAGGCTGCTCGTTTCTTCGGACCAGGTGAGAGCCCCAGACTGTGACTTACACTCAATGGTTCCACCCAGGAGAATAAGACTACCAGAAGAGGCTCATTACGCTCCAGAAATGGCCAAACTGGATGTAATCACTGAGCTGGCTGTGCTGACCCTTGGAGCACTAATTTAACCAGCTATCTCCTTGATGCCTTGCCAGCGTCTGGGATTGCTGAGGACAAGCGAGACTGCTGGGAAAGCAAGCTGCTTGGCTTTCTTTTCTTTTTGTGAAAGGATGTGGTGTGGGACTTGGCTTTGGACTGATCTTGTTTCTCTTGTATCAGTTTCCAAAGCTTTCTTCATCCCAGAAACAACAGGGGGTGGGTGGCTCGTTGTGCAATTGTGGATAAGGAAGATTGTGCCGAGTTGCTGAAAGCCGACTGTGGTGTGCCTGCTGAAGACAGCGAGCCTGGGTTTGGTCCCCTTTACTGCTGTCTTTGTGTGGCCAGGAATTCCCAAGGCTGTGGCTTATGACTAGAGCAGAACCTTTTGGTGGAGGGGGGACAATAACGAAATTATCAGAGTCCACCCTGGCACGAAACAGTGGGCACGAAGACCCCGAGGGGAGAATGGAGTAGGAGATCACGGGATGGCCAGGCAGTTTTAATGAGTCAGTGAATAATGAGCACTCAGGATAAATACAGGCAAGAGGCTTCCCAGGCAGGATGAATCTTGATCCTTGCCCTGGGATGCTCAGCAGCCTTGCAGCCTTGCTCCCTGGCCTTGTCTCTCTGTGGACTATGTGTCAAAACCCCTTTTTAAAGCCTGTTTGTATATCAGATCCAACAACCACCACTGCTCACAAAGAAACTGCAGTGTTATACCTCCTCTTCCCGCTAGAGACACGAAAGAAAGCTACCCAGAAAAACAGAATACGGTAATGAGGGACTCAGCTACATCAAATCAAGCTTGCCTTGCCTTGGGTGCTACTCCTGCAGGCACCAAAGAGCACCCTTCTCCATGTGGAGGAGGGGCATCGGGAGCAGTGTGCTCTCTGTGCACGAGACACCCGGGCTGAGGGCTGAGGCAGCTCCTTCCCATCGCACATTCCCAGCTGCAGGCAGTGCAGGGTCAGCCCTTGCCATGCAAACAGGTGGCAGACAGGGAGTTTCTTACCCAGTGCATCCTGGAGGTACTTCTGTCCTACCAGCTTGAGGTATTCCTCAATAGCTTTGGTAGCGAGCGTGTTCTCCCTGAAGATCAAGACATCATGTTCTGCACAGCGATCTACCTCAGCCATCACCAGATCTGTCAGGAAGTCCTGAGGAAAAAGGCCAAATGGCAAAGGTGATTTTAGCCAGCTCAGTCATGCCAGGCTAACTGCAGAAGCCAAGAAGAAAGGATATTTTAGGATAATAAATAATTCCTCAGCCTGAGACAAGGGGTGCAGCTGCCACATGAAGTAAGGGCCAAGGAAACAGCCAGGGCTCCTCCTGGGTTTACTATGCTTATAGAATGATACAGATCACAAATTATAAAGGGTGAAGCAAAAGTCTCTAAAAAAAAGAGAGCCAAGCTTGTGTTTCAGCTTAGCTCTGGAACAGAATCTCTCACCAGTTTGTTTATCAGAGGCTCTGTCTGCTGAAAGAAACTGTGCTATTATATTTATCTTTTTACAACGAATATTTCATACAAACATGGATTTAAAAATCCAACTTGGAAGTGACGCATGAGTTACTACAGCTTGATGATACATAAATAATAAAAATGGCTTAATAAATTAAATTCACAAACCCAAAGTGTATTAGGATTTGGGAAAAAAGAAGTTAACATTCCACTTGCTGGTTATCTATATGGCTTAACTTGAACTGTATTCAATTGACCAGGTAGGAACTGTCAGCAAGCCTTGATACAGAGAATAACCTCTTGATATAGGGTCTAATTCTACAGTAATACTTATTTCCCGAAGTGATAATTTTATGTGAGTCAACAACATTTAGTACTTTTGGTTTTCAGTCCCTTATTGCTGTTTCTTTTCAACACAATACCAGAGAATTCTTTTCACCTGGTGCAAACTGGGAACATCCAGCTGCATCCTCATCAGCACAGAACAAACTGGAAATGTGCCCTCTTAGGAGCTTTATGGCAGCCTGAGCCACCCGGTGCTTCCCGTAAATAGAGGTTCAAAATTTCCCACACCAGGAATGCAAAGTTAGAACACTAATTTATCTACTTGTTGCAGCTGGCACTGCAGCAATCCAGAGCCTGTTTTCCAGCAGGATTCTGACATAATTTTAGCTACCAGCTTCTCTCATCAGATAACTTGTTAAGGAACGAGTTCCTGTCACACACGCTGCCACAGAGCACCAGCCATCCTGAGATGTTTTCAAGGGGTGTGCGATTATGAAAAGCAGAAAAGGACCTTTTCTGGAACAGATAGATGAGGCTGTCCCTCGGATGTTGTTCACACCTATCCTTCCACACCTCTGTCTCTCTGACTTGTGCCTGCTGGTGCTTTCCTTGCTCTAGCTGGTTTCACTGGCAGAAGCTGCCTACAGCGTGGCACTACTCACACAGCACCCAGCAGGCAGCAGCCACATAGATCAGTGCGTGCTAATGCTTCCCAGAACTTCCCACGACCTGCAGGGTGCTCTCCCACAATCCATTTGAAGGCATCGGTGTGCACCCAGAAGTCCCAACAGCATCCTCGGGGCAGGGGGGATCACCATTAACTCGGTATAGATCCTCCAAATGGCTGTTCAAACGCTGACCAGATCGATGCTGGCATTGATCAGCTGACTCAGCGCTGGCTCAGCGCTGGCACCCGCTGCTCCTCGCATCACAGACTTATTCACAGAAGCAATTCTCCAATTTACCAACCTCTTGTTCACTTCGCTCTTAACCTACATCCTGATTTTAGAAATTCAAGGAAGGTCCCTGAACACTCAAATGTAGGTGCTGATTTTCAGAATAACATAAAGTTATAGAGTCCACCCGCCTACACTTTGTACACAGCATCCGCTGCTGCTGACTGTCATGGGCCCCCCAGTGTCCACCAGGAACCACTTATCAGTAGCCAGAGTCAGCCCAACAGGAGCCACCCGTGCTTACCTTGGCTCTCCCAGTGCTCTGAAGAATGTGCACCAAGGCAGAAGCCATCTCTTCCTTGCTCTTGACACTGATCACGGGTTCCAGCACAGAGCACAGCAGGGTGTAGTTGCTGGTAACATACTCCCCAAATTCTTTGTACTGCTCCATGGGCAAGATGTTGATGGTCTGGTAGCGGGACTTGATGCGAATGGAAGGCCCCCCTGACTTGCCTTTGCTGGCTGTTGGGGTGCTGACTGGGTACCATTTCTCCACAAACTGGCGACTGGTCACGCTGGCCATGGGAATGTTGACCAGGCCGACGTAATTGTTCTTGTCCTTTTTCTTTTTCTTCTCCCCGTCCTTGTAGAGGTGAACTGTGATGTTGTGAATTGGTGGGAGACTGTAGAACTCAAAGTGCTCCCCCCAGAAAATGTTATCTGCGTTTGCTTTGCTGGTGGTGCGGGCAAAGAGGATGTCATCAAGGCACACCTCACAGAAGTATTTCTTCTTGGAGGTCAGGTCCTTGGCCTCTATGATCCAGAGGCGAAGCAGGTTTTCAGCTCGACGGCAATTGTCCTGTGCAGAAGATACAGATAGGTTTAGATTCAAAACCCCTAAAAGTTGAATATTTAATCTCCTAAAGCAGCAGCAAAGGGCTGCCTTTTGTGTCTGAGATAAGGACAGAGTCAGAATTCAGAATCAGATTGTCTGATCCAGAGAGAATCAGAATCTCTAGAAAACTGGACATTTTCTGCAACAGAGGCAAAGGGCTGCCTTTTGTATGGCAAGAGTGAGGACTAGAACATTTTCCTTCAAAAGCTGTATTTGAAATGCATTAGAAAACACTCTGCACAAGAGCCTCTCCAAAGCTGTCAGCCTGGTGAGGAACCCCAGACCCGTGCTAGCCTGTCCCTGGGAGGTGGGATGGCAGCTGTGGAGTGACTTCTCAGATATTTCCAGCTGATCCATAACTTGATTCCCCGTCTCACCCCGGCTCCAATTTGTTTAATGTTATTTTTTTGGGTTTCCCCCCACCCCCATCTGTGCCCCTGCATTAAAGCACGTGCATTAAAGCATTATGAAGCTGTGCCCTGTCTTTCCCAGGTGCACGGCCTCAGAAATGCAGGCGGCAGCATCCCGAGCGGGCGCTGGGCAGGGATGAGGAAGCACGCTGGCGCGCAGTTACTCCTCAGAGGTCTGACCCACTGCACTCCCTGCCACAGCACGCGGCAGCTTCAGGCACACGGATGAGCGGACGGCTCCCCAGACTAAATTAATTGAGGATGCATCTGTGGGAAGCCCTGGTACACTGGACTAAAATCCAATCATACCACCTTCATTCCCCCACTAATCTTATTTCCGCAGTTTCTATTACCTTCATCGGCTGCGATAGTCTGCGTATGTTTTCCATCCACCAGTCCCTCTCGGCTGCAGAGGAACAACTGAAGCATTTATTGCCCTTGGAGTAGGTTACCTGGAATGAATAAATGACAGGCTGAGTTCAGGCAAGCCTAGGAGACATGTAGGAAGCTGCAAAAAGCAAGGAGGAAGATAAACAGTGCTTGAGTAGCAAGGTAAATAAGAAAAAGGCAGGTAAAAATACAGCAACCTAGAAGGCAGAGAGGATAAAAGGCCCACAAAACACAGAGAGCAAAAGAAGTTTGAGGTTGTATAAAACTAGAGGAACTAAAGAATTTATATAAAATTAGGAGTACCAGAGGCTCCTCTTAAAGACTTTTAAACAAAGTTTTAATCAGCCAGTTAATCTATTGTTCTTTTAAACAGTTGTTAATTGATCAGTGGCTAATAAAGCTTGCCGTTTTCCCATTAGGGCCCAGGGGCAGATGATTTGGTCACTAACAGTGTAAAGACAGACACAACTGACAGTGCATTAACATCAGGCAAAACACACTGGACGCGATGACTTCGGTGAATACAAACTATTTCCAGGGGTCCATACAGACAGCAACAGCCTGAACAAACCGAGGGAGCTGTGCCCTGCCCCAGCCCTGACAGCTCTGCCTGCCCGCACCAGGGAACCGCCTCGGCTTCTCCCCGTCTCGCGTGGCCTGACAAGCCTCATTTACTCCTTCCGTTCATTTGTGCACACAATTACAAAGCAGTTTGAGGCAGCAGCCTCAGAGCTAAGTTGTTGCCAGTGTTTTCCACCCAACTCCCCAAGCCTAAGCTGCAAAGTGCTTCCAACCAGAAGAACGAGGCTGAAGCAAACAGGAACAGTTCCTGGATGCATCCCGAGGGACCGAGCCTGATATGCTGGTTTACTGCCAGAATTTTCCAGCTTGTAAACAGATCTCTGTTCCAGAAGTTCAGCCACATCTGACTAATGCTGCTGAAGACAGAGCGACCTGCCCCTGCCACGACAGGTGACGTGGCCTCAGCTGCATCCGAGCACACACGGCTCCGCGCTGGAGCTGCGAGGGCAGGACTGTGCTGGCGCGGGCTCTGCCTGTTTCTGCAGCGGGGCTGGGAGCCGCAGCCTGCAGCCCCTGCTGAAACAGCCCAGGGATCTTTGGAGGCTGCCCCACGGTGCAGTGGGCACGTCCACAGCCACCGAAGCTTCTCCTTTGGCAACTGGAGAGCGCTGAGCTAATGGAAAGGGGCTCTGACTGGAAATCTCATTTCTTGGTTACAATAATTTTTCTAAATTTAATTTTAGGTGAACGTGGAGAGGGTGAACACACAGCTAATGTAGGTACTATTGCATGTCCATTGTGCTGTATATATCAACCATACATTTGCGTGCACACTACAAATGCTTACATATTTATCAAACTGAAGAGGTCGTTCAATTAGAAGACCTGGTAATAGAAAAAGATTTCTCTCTGTTCAGTGGCTCATGCCATTAGCCTCAAGGACTTTGAAAGTCACACGGTGGCTCAAGAGCCCCCACCCAAACCTCAGCATGGCAGTGGTTGCTGCTGTTTCCCAGTTCCCCAGTCCTGGAGCAGCGTTCCACGAGGCCTCAGGGGGACTGGCAGCTGCCTGTTTGGAGCCTGTCCCTACCTCAAAGCAGAAGTCTCGTCCAAGGATACTGTTGTGAAGTGGTTTGACAAAGACTGCTTCTTCTGCCGCAAAGTCCAGAGTCTCTAGGGTGCTGTTTTGGTTCAGTAAACACTCATGGGAGCGGGACTCCTTCAGCTTGGGCAGCTCACGTGGTCTGCAGGACAAGGAGGAAAGGAAATGTCTTTTTTTCTCACAGTTACCAAAAGAGCTGGCAAGATCCCAGACAAAGCTGCAGCTTGTCGGTGCTCATTCACAACAACTTCTACAATTAGTCTGCAAACCTTATGAAAATAACATTAGGCCAGTAACCCCAGACTCCCAAGGGAATACCCAGCCTAGGAAGTCCATTCCCACTGACCTAGAAATTGTAGCTGCCAAGTTGTCAGTGAAAGAACAACAGCAAAAAATTCAGAACTTAACTGCTGAAATTTTAAAAAAAAGCCTATAGGTAGGTTTGGATAGAATACTGAAAAAATGCTCATTACTAGCTAGATTAGTGGACAGATGTTGTGTATTAGCAGCAAAGAGCACATGGATCCCTAAATCTGTAACCAATGCAGAACGAGGATTACTCATTAGGGCAGATGACCCTTCACAATACACTTGACTTTTAACACACAAAGCCTTTACACTGAAGTCAAATGCACAAATTCCTTCCCACTTCACAATTCTCAAATCAGACACTTTGCATTTGGTTTTTCAGCTGCTTCTTCCAGCCTGAATTCCCAATTTTTTGGATACCTCCTTTCTCTTTTAACTTCTCACTAACACATAGTGCTTCTCCTTTCCAGCTGATTATCCTGTAATCCCTGAGCTCCACCAGAGCTGAAATCTCCCAAATTCACAGCACCTTTTTATCAAGGCACTTTTCTCTTTGTCCCCACCAGTTCCTGAACGCTTCTCAAAGACATTTCCCTCCCTCCACTCTGCCACAGCTTTTGGCAACCAGCAGTGACACTATCCAATGTGCTTTAACCCCTTCTGTACTCTCCCAGTGTGATTTAATGCAACATTTGTGCACAGTGGGGAGCTCTGCTGTCAAACAGCACTGCAAAATGTGCCCAGTTTAGAGGTGGCATGGCTTCACCTCCGCTCCTTCTGCCTCCAAACTGACACCTACCCCAGAGGCTTCTGCAACAATCATCTAACACTTGAGGCACAACTTGCATCTCACGGCAAACATCATGTGCAGACACATCTTATTTCTCCTGTGGCAGGAATTCAGTCGAATCCTTCACAGCTGACCAGCAAGGAGGAGGAGCACAGAGTCCCAGCTTAGCAGAGAAGGAGCTGTTGACCTGGCACGTCTAGATTTTGTTATGATATTGAAGTCCCTATGTTCATGAGCCCTGAAGGCGAGTCCATGAATGTGGGCTGCCCATCCAGCAAGTGTGACTGGGCACAAGGAACAGATGTGCAAGCAGACAGGCATCAGCTCCCCGCACATCACTTGGAGAAAGACAGTGCTCCTGTGTTTGTCCTCACAGTATTTCCTCCATTTTATTAAATTCCCACTATCAAGGCTCCCAGTATCAAATGGAAAATGTTTAAAAATGTTATTTATAGAGGAAAGAAAAGCACAGCTACCTCTAACAGCTTCCCTAATTTTGAAAAATAACTAGTTTTTGTATACTTCCCTCACATATATATAAAGAAAGGTCCTCACATTCTTTATCCTTAGCAAAATCAAATTCCTCCTACCTGTGAGCAATTCTATAGGGGAACTCAGAGGTAAAAAAAACCCCTAACCTTTGGAAAAGGCATCTTACCTAAGGCTGCTTAACAAAACCCTGGGTACCACAAAGGATGCAGGCAATGCAACAAGCAGAGTTCACCCGGCTGCTCTTTTGTACGGAATGAAATGCTGAAGGTACTGGAGCAGATTCACACACGATAGGATTTATTAAACAGTCAGGGAGAACTTTGTTCCCATTTAATATATTGAATGACCTCAGTGCAGGCAGCAAAACCCTTTGATGGGAGGAATATTCCAAAGACACTGATTCCAGATGCAAAGCAGCAGCCCCAGTAGGAGCGTTGGCTGTGCTGTGCTTTGTTCTAACAGGTTCCAGCAGCAGCTGAACCAACGCAAACCCAACCCTCAGCCATTTATAATTGAGCACTCGCTGCAGTTAAGGTAGGGCAAGTCTAAAATAAACACACCACAATACACCACTTTAATGTCATCTCTGCAAAAGCCTCTCTAATTTCTCCTCTCAAGAAAGCACTGCTGAGGTCACTTGGCTTCTGTCCCTGCCTCAAACTCTGAGCAATTCCCGTCCTTACAGAGTACTGAGAGCCTACAGCCAGCTCCTGGTCAGTGGAGGGAAGCATGGAGTGAGCACAAAGAGGTGGAAGAGGAGGGAAAGAGAAAGAATTACCAAAGAAATGGGGGAAAAAAAAAAAAAAGAAGAAGATACTTTGCAAATTCCAGTTCAGCAGGGGCTGTGCTCGGAGCAAGGGAAGGCAAGCAGACCTACACGAAACAGCTGTGCAGCCACTCACAGTGCATCCCCACACCACAGCGTGCCACGTGCCACAGCCCTTCCCTCCAAACCTCCCGCTCCGGCCTACATCTCAGACAATAAATCCTGCCCGGAGAGGAGGAAAGGCACAAACAAATCCGAGAGGAGCTCTTCCTCAGGCCTCAGGTTAGGGATTTCGGAGGAGCCCCACGCCAGGCAGATAGGCTGGGGCCAGGAGAGCAGCCCCAGCCAGGGTGAGGAGAGCTCCCTCCTCATCAGCTGTGCTGCCAGCGGCCCCACGGTGCCAGGGAGGCTCCCGAGCGCCCCGGGGTTGCCAAGGCACAGCATCCCCTAAGGAGGCTGCGGGGGCAGAGGCAGCAGGCAAGGGGAGGCCGCTCCGCAGGCGTGGCTGAGGGGACCTTTCCAGACAGAGGAGTTCCTCTTTGTCCTTTCCTATGAGTTTGATGAGATCCAGACATTAAAGGCAACACAAGACAGCGAGGAATCTTGCAAGGAAGCCTCCGAACACCCTCTGGGAACAGGGCAGAGGCAGGTACACACAGCAGCTGTACTCCAAGCCTGCACATCCCATCTTGCAAGTCACACCTCTTAGGGGCATCTCTTCTGCTCCACTGCTCTTCTAACTGGTGGGCTGTGAGCATTTGGGCTTGTTGCAGAGCAGCTGGAGCACTGGTAGTTTTGTTGACCCAGGGTCCCGTGGCAGACAAATCTCTGTCTGTTCTAGCAACCCCTTGAAGTTACCATATTTAAAACAGCTCAATAAACTGATTAAGTGGCTTAGAATTGGCACTTTATCTTCCATAAACATCAGAGCAACAACCTAAAGCTGTTGTTAGATGCAACCACATGCATTTACAAACACAAGTACATGCATTTGTGAGCACCACAGTATAGATCTCATCTATTGATAGATCTGCAAAGCAAATCATTGACTTGTGCCTGTATCAGCAGCATCCCGATCAATACAGGCAATAATTATACAGAAATAATACTTCACTGCTGCTTTAAAGCCCCTCTGATATGCTGAATCTGTAACAAGGAAAGAAAATTGCTTGCTGGCTTCCTTTTTGGCATAGATGTCACTAATTCATGTCCCAGTGTTCAGCAAAGGGGCTGGATTAACAGGGTCCTCCTGTATTAGGTAGGAGGCTACTGGTAAAATGAGTATTGCTCAGACTCTGTCAGGAGAGAGGTAATCCCAGGGAAGCAGATTACTGTAAACAGGAATATCACACATGCAAAAAGTGGGGGAAGGGTTGTTTGTACAAATCTGTTTCTGTTAAACAGCTCCATTAACAACACAAATCCTGTTTTAAATTACAACTAACCTCCCATGATCAACTTTTTATCCTGCTGCTTTTTCTATCTACGCCTGTTAACAACAGAGAGTGCAAAGGACCTACATGGGAGGTCAGAGCAAACAGTTACCAAAGCACCAAATAATTCTTACACCTTCTCCATAATTTCTTTCCCATAGGAAAAACAGACTGAGGAGGAGCATGTCAGGGAATATTTCAAACTTCTCACGTCTTTTCACATGTTTTGGAGTACTGGGCTTCAGAGCTGCATCATTTCCTTCTAAATCAGAGCCCAGACAATGCCCTAAACCACTGACCTGGCAGCAGCATGCAACTGCCACTGAAAAAGAGCTCTCCAGCCACCCCATCTTGCTGGCCCAGCCCCAAGCTGACCCTCTCTCCTTGCACACCATAATTCAGTAATTTTCCATGACAGGAAGATCTCGGTTGTAAGCCAGGAGCTGGAAACCTCTGGCTTTCAGCGGCTGCCCATGGCACACAGCAGCCTATTAGCAAAGTTCTATTATATTCTACTGTCTATAAGGCACGTAGAATAAAGGGTTAAAATCCTAATTGCTCTGGTTATGAAGCTCTCCTGCTGATTTTGACCTATTTAAAAGCCAACCTACAAGGCACAAAAGACTTCCAATTACCGAGCTTACCAGGGAGAGCACTATATTACTTGTAAAACAAGCCTGTGGACATCAATAATCCAAAAGGTTTAAAAAGAAAAAAAAAAAAGTTTAACAATGAACTTTGCTTTACCAAACTGGTGTGAAAGGAAAGAACTCAGCCCAAGCACTCGGCTACAGCCAAGCCTCCAGTTGGCCTTACATGAAGCTGTTTGTCTGCACGCTTCAAATAATTCCAGCAATCCCCGAGTGCTGAGAGACACTCCCCGAGAGCAGAAAGTCCAGTTCAATACTTAGCCACTCTGCAAGGTCACAGGAGAGAGCCTGCACTGGAATGCAGTGAACTTTCTGCTGCTATCCCAGCTCCCAGCCCCGAGGAACGGGACCCTACCGTCTCCAGCATCCCCTGCAATCCACCCGCGCTCGGCCCCTGCTGCAGCACCAGCTTCCCTGTCCAAACACTCATTCTGTAGGAACCACACCCCGCTGCATTTTCCAACTGCCAATTATCTGAACATCCCATTACTTGGTCAACAATTCTACAAGTCTAACCAGTTTCATTATTAATTTTTTTTTTTTAAATCAGAAACTTAGGGTAACTTATTATCTGCAAGTTACACTCAGGTGCGATTAAACACTGGGTTTTTCTGAGCATGTTGTCCTAGTCTTGCACTGAGATTCTGGTCTTTTCTGGCAAGGTCCTACCCAAAGCCTCACTGTTTGAATCCTGGATTTGCAAAGCTGTTCCCTGCCCGCGCGCTCTCCCTGCGGACCACAGCTTGTCTAACAGACACCTCTCAGGGTGCAGCCAAGCAGGCTGCTGAACCTCGCAGCGGGAGCGTTCTCCTCTCTCCTCTGTCACCTGGTCTCTGCTATCAACGTTTCCAATTGGTTTGTTTTGAAGGACCAGATATACTTAATAGATTCAGTTTCGTTTCCCTAGTAAACTCAAGGTGAATGCTACATGGAGGAACCTGGGCTTTGCAGAGAAGCATCAGCCATTAGGAAATATGTATTTATAAAGGGGTCAAGTAAGCTTGCAGGTGGGAGAGAGCAGCCCAGCACCAAGGGGGAGGTTTGTGACAAACACTGGGGTCTTGTTCAGTTTTCAGTAAAAACCAAACAAACTGCATGAGGATTGGAAAAAAAACCGGCTGAAAGAAACACATTCACCAACTCAGGAGTGAGGTGTCCCTCCAGAAACAAACCACTCCTCCCCTTTCCCCACACTCCAGCGTGCTGATAGCAACAGATCCACTGAATGAATGCAAGCTCGGAGTGAGTCAAGCCTTAATAACGCATTGTGTAACACAGATTCTCTCCTGACAGCTACATCAGGGCGAAAATCCCCCACCCTTTTTCAAAAACCGGCACTGAATGAGAACGAACCTGCAAAACACGGCAAGTTCTGCTTCTGTTATTTACACGACCTGTGCTATTTTCTCACTGCCAAGAGGCGAGGAGGGAGGACGGGGAACTCACCGAAAGTAGAAGAAGCTGTGGCTGGAGGAGTGGTACCAGCGCTTGCCCACGAGGCCCAGAGCCATGGCTGCCCGCGTGCCCGCGCCCCGCCGGGGCCCATGCCGAGCCCGGCGCGGCGGATCCCGCTACCGCTGCCTCATAATGCCATGAAATGACTTCTAGCAAAGCAGGAGGATTCCCACGTGGCACTAAATCCCAACAGGGCAAAGCCCTCCCAGCTGTCTGCAGAGCTTTGCTGCAGGCACCGAGACCATATGCAGCCAGCCGCAATCATCTTCGCTCCCTCTCCGTAAACAAAACTGCTGCTGGCCCCCTTGGAAATGCTCTCAAATTCCTGGCCACAAGCTGCAAGTATTAATTTGGTCTCTTTCAAGCAAAATTTTCCCCAAGTTTTTTCTCATGCTTTTTTACATGTTTTATATATTATGGATGCTGAGAAAACATTAAAGATGAATGTGTGAGTGGAAAAGCTCAAAGGATGCAGGAGGAAAGAGGCTGGAAAAGCTGTGAAAGATGCTACAGTGACACGGTGCCAGGTCGCCTCACGGTGAGAGCTGATGGCAACCTGGTGAGATGCTGCACTGGCCACACACTGAAGAGCCTCACTCCCACCTGCCGTGGCTCACACACGAGCACAGTCTGAGTCCTCCCACATCAGTCTCTTGTAAAGACAACATCCATGTGTTCAAAAAAACCCTGGCAAACAACCTGAGCCTGGGTAACAGGAAGGATGTGAATTACAGCCTGAGAGGTTGTGGATTTCTACAGGACACCTGGGTGCTGATCCGTGTTTCTAGAGGGGCACCAGAACTCTCTTCTCTCCCCATCCACTAACCCAGACACACTGAAATAAAGTTAAAAACCAGAAAAGGTATGTTGGCCACTTGTTTTCTGCTGGAACAGAAAATCTGATTACAGAAAAACCTGCAGCTCATCTCCATCACTGCTCCCTACGGCATTCCTGACTCCTTTCTGTTTTAAATCAGCTCTGAACAGACCGCACCCCTCCTCTGTCACTGTTCAGCATGGCATACGATGCTACAGCATCCCAAACTTTGCTGTGCACCAGGATAACTAACCTTCCTTACTCCAGAATCTTAAAGGTATTTATCTATAGACATCTCCACTTTCTTAACAAGTCCCAAACAACCCAAAAGCATGAACAGGCAGCATGGCAGCAGCCTCTATTTCCTTCTAATCCTTGCAGGGTTTTAATTTATAAAGCTGTATAATACTTTCTTTGAAGGCAGGACCCTTGTGTTTGTCAGAGCAAGAAAAGGGAGATGCTATCAGTCAACCTGGCCCTGAAAACCTGTGTTACACCATGACATCACCTGGAATCACCTGCTTGAAACGGGAAGGGACTGACTCACCAGGGCAGGACAGGAAAGTTCTTACTGCTACATATCGAGGCTCATACAGAACGTGGAGGGAACAGAAGGTGAGAGAGTGGCACTTCCTTCTCATGAAATTACAGTCAGCTCCATGTTCAATAATGCCACCATGTGATCAAGTACCTGGATTTTATGCTTTTATGCTTTCAGGCCATCAGAGAAAATTCGCATTTCATTTGAGTCTAGTTGAAAATTTGTGCCCACACTGGCAGGGAGCAGAAGGGGGTCTGCTTTTAAAGAGAAGGCAGCTTTGCTGTGTGTAACATCATGTCTTAAACCAAAGATGTAGGAATTAATTATAGCTACATTTATTAGCTTTCCCAGGACATCAGTGCTCCCCTGACACTACAAAAGCAAGTATCCAGCATGAATACCAAGCTCAGGAAAGACACTCAGATTATTTACGGCAAAGAGATTTTTGCATTACGAAAACCCAAGCAAAACTGGTTTCAAACAACGGTAAAAATAACAGGTACTTGATGACATGGTGACATTATTTAACATGCTTATGCTCATTGAGTTGCTTCTATAGCCACGTTGCAACACCCTGAAAATAGAGATTTATAGGAAAACTTGCATCAAAGCAGACTGGGTGGACTACAGGAGCAAGGCCATCTAGATGGTTAGTCACATCTGGTAAGCAGCAGGCTTTTCTGTAACTCCTGATGTTAACAGACCTCCAACATCCACAGCCTTGCTATCTCTGTGATTTTATGGTCTGCCTTTCAGATGGAGAAGGCAGCCCCATTGATTGAAGCAGCACAGCATGACAGATACAACTAATGAATTCAGCCCAGCTAAAGGAGAAGGGAAAATGCACTGAACAATGTCAAATCACAGAAGCCTGCCGTGGCCTCGAGTACAGGCCAGCTTATTCCTCACTCTGTCTAGTTCTCCTGCTGGGCTACCGTGGAATGTAACACAGAATATGTTTAATAAAAACAATCAAGAGACTTTGCAAATAGTTAGGAAACACTGTGTGTAAGAGCCTTTGCTTGCCTCATATACAATCCATTCCCAGCCTGGATCTCCAGCCGAAAGCTACACGAGCAAAGACACACCAAATGGAGCCCTAAGATGGTGAGAAATTACTGAGTTTTCCAGTTTTCTGAGAAACAGATCCTCTGTTCCCTGTAGTAACTCTGCAATAACTAAACCACTGACACTGCGAGGGCCCTCGGTGTGCCGGACTCGCGCTGCACGCGTGCGGGCTGTGCCAGCGCTGGCAGAACCGCCCTGCTCACACCAGCACAGCTGCTCATCTCACACAGCACTGGCCTGCAGGCAAGCACTGCATGCAGCAAGGCCAATCTCTCTCCAGCTGATCAATCCCATGGTTTTGCATCGTGAAATTGGAAGTCTGCAGCTCATTCGAAACAGATGCAGAAAAAGCTATTGGGGTCCATGTGCCTAACCCAAGCTTTCTGACAGCTGCAAAGAGCAGCACTTTCCCCCCCTGTATCAGCAGTGCATCGCACACCAAACCTCTCAGTGCCGGAGGCAGCCCCACAACCCCTGCTCGTGCCAGCTGGACAATAAATCCCCTTCCCGCCGTCCCGCCGTGAGGGCACCCGCGTGCTGCGGGTCAGCGCTGCGGCCGCGCCGCGCCTCACCTGTCCTCAGCGCTGTTGGGAGAGGGCAGACGGAAACTGATATTCCTGTCCAGTTTGGATTGACTCTTTGTCCTTTTGATGGATCCTTTCAGGCGCTTGCTGAAGAAGCCCTAAAATGAGAAGGTGCAGAAGTGAAACAGGGAAACCGATGCCGGTAACGCATCACTCAGTGCCTGACGCTGAGCCCAAACACAGAGGCCATTCCCGCCGACGCCGGCTACAGGACGGGCCGGACTGGGATTCCTCTGAGCAGGAAGAAAGGCAGGGCTGGACTGTCAGTGACAGCTCCAGGAGGTGAGAGCTTCCAATTGCAGTAATTAGCACCATTCACATTATGGGGACACTTCAATGGATTCCAACTATTACACAAGAGACCCAAACCCCACAGTTATCATTTAATAAGGAGGAATCTTCAGTATCAGTATTTATTCTTCTTCCCTTCTACATACCATGTTTTTATTTCTTGGTGAGCTTAAGACTACAGATGTCTTAATCATGAGCTTCTATTGAGCCCACAGTTGCAGCCAGGTTTTCCTTTTTAATTTAGATATAGCACATGAAGTCTTAAAATAATTAATAATTTCAATAATCTCGCTAACCAGAAGAGACAATTTCAAAGCATTTCACACACCAGTGGCTTCAGATATCAGTTACAGTATTGGTAAGAAGCAAAGCTCAATTCAAAAATCTACTTAGGATCTAAAAATAAAATAAATCTTCAAAGAATCTGTCTTCAAACTACAATTGTTCACCCAACAATGGCAGCCCAAAGCCACGTTAGTTGGAGGGGGCCTCTGGGATCATCTCCTGCTCCATGGGGGTGTGCTGCCAACACTAGGTCAGCCTAATTCTGACTTGGTCTAGCCAAGTATTGAAAACCTCTGGAGACAGAGGAACAAAGGAAGGGGACTCTGCTTTCTGCATCTGAAGGCAGTGCCACATTTAAGACTGCCCTTCAGTTGCTGAGGCTTGCCAGCCAGCAGGCTCCTCAGGGGTGAAAGCTGCTACATTCTCCTCATAAAGTGGACAAGAAAAGGCCTGATATCTAAATACTGCAGAAAAATAACCCACGAAAACCAAACCCCACAAATGCATCGTATGTGCTGGGAGCAAAGGTACTGTTAAAAGGGAAGAAGCGTTTTCAGCTGTGGGTGCCCGTGATGCTACACTTTTCTGGGTCCTGGTATTGAAAAAGTGCTTTTGAAAAAACCCTGTAATCAATAGATGCTCCTGGGCTTCTCTTGGGGCCATTGCTGGAGTTCAAGTAGAGGAGGTACAGCACTTTCAAAGCCACTTTCATACATTCTGACCTCTCAGCATAAAAGGTAACAAATCCAGCCACAGGGATTCAGATCTGGCGGACCCGGCCTCAGCCCAGTACCTCTCAGTCTACTCCAATTGCAAACATGAAATAACATGGCTTTTCCCCCTTAAGGGCAAATAAGACAAAGCTGACCCAATTCAGCAGGGGTCCAGAAATATTTATATTGAATAATTCCAAATCCCACTCGGAGAAGGACTGTGAATATTCATTTTTGTGTGCATGTATGATTGTAAATTGGCACTGCTTTAATGTGGAACATGTTCTTGGTTCAACTGAACATAACCTATACCCCAATGGAACAAATGTTCTATCTGGGGTTGAATAAGGCTATCCAGAGTTGACTATACAAAAAATAAAAATAGGGTAAGAACATATTTAAAGACAAAAATTACTCAAACAAAGGGTGTGCTTATTGGTCATCCTCAAAATACTTGAAAACATTTGCAATATTTGCTCTGTGCTGGCAGTTCATGCAGGGCCAGTGCTTACAGATGGACAACCTGGGAGCAGCATGAAAAATCCACACGTGCCAGAACTGAGCAGAGTTTTTCGACTTCCATTTGCCAAAGGAAATGCTTTTAAGTACTGACTGCAGATATAAAAAAAGAAGCAGTGATGAAAAATCAACTTCTATCTGCAACAATATCACCTTACTGAAAGTTTTATTTCCTTTTGCTCCTATAGGCAGAAAAACCCTGCCAATGTTTATAAAGCAGCTCACACCATTAAAAAGACAAAACCACTTTTACTGCTTTTCTTATTGTCTGGGTATTTCTCTTAAATACTTATTTCAACACAAAACAGACCCTTATCTTATACCTAAATGTAATGGAGTGTCTGAGCTTTAAGAATCATCATGGAGCTTCTTTAAAAAAAGTGGGGATTTTACTGCTTAAAATCCCTCAGACAAAAGGATGTAAATTATTACCCAAACTACCTGAATTGATGAGACTCTGTTCTTAATCAGAAAAGTACAAAATATTTGGTTTTAGGCTAAACTAGCTAGGATGAAATTTGAAAAGAGACAGATTTGAGGTCTGCACGTAGCGAGACAGAGCTCGGTACAAGCTGCCCTCAGAACCACAGGTTTAGGGCAGCAGGGATGGAAAAGAGAGGTGGGGAGAGAGCCACGGTGCACAGCCACACGTGCCACCAGGAACAGGTCAGGGCAGGTTTGTCATCTCATCCAAAAAGCATCAAACACTGGCCTAAGAAATCCCAATGATACAACATCTAAAAATAATTCAATCCCACTGAGAATTCTATTCATCTCATTTGGAAGTTAAGCTACTCGATTCTCCCGCTCTGCCAAGAAGCAACCTCCATAGGAGAAGGGATAACTCAGCAGGCTGTTGGAACATCCCCTCATAGCTGCACAGGGAAAGCACAGAAACTCTCACCCACCCCCAAGTATTTCCACCCCAGGGGTGGTGGTCACTGAGGGCAGTTTTGGCTTTAGGAAACGCTCATTTTGTGCCAAAGATGCCAGCTGGCTGTTTGTCCTTAACCTGAGCAGAGCAGCACAGAACTGTCTGACAAATTCAAAGGCAGCCCAAGTACGAGCGACTCAACGCCTGGGCTGCTGCTCCCTCTGGACACAACGATTCTTCACTCCGGGGAGAGCAGCCCATGCATAATAAATAATGATTGTCCTGGCTGCTTTGAAAGGGAAAGGTTAATTCAGCCATGAACAAATGAAACTATGTGTAACCAGAACACCAATCAGCCCTCGATAAAATGCAATGGTATTAGTGGAAGCTTCAAAGCACTACAAGTAGGGTAAAATGGGCAACAAAAAAGGTCCATCTCACACACAGTGCTGTTACCTACGTTAGTTCTTTCTGGGGACAAACTCACTGCATCTGAGCCTTGCAACGCATCTTGAACATCTGTAACTCTTGATGAGGAGCACCAATGCATTATTAATAACACCAGGTGGGTAACTTCATTTACAGAGCGATGAGACTCATCCTCTCTGAGGGGAAGGACTGAATGGGCACAAAGATAACCCTCAAGTGACTGTGGATGACAGCAGAACGGCCTCCTCGCTACTCTGTGTGGTGAGGACATGAAGCATTTTATTTCTTAAGCTGTTCACAAGCAGCTATCAAGGAAAAAAATAGTGTCATAGCCAAGTGAAAACACTGTCCTGTGCCAGTAATGTTGTAAAGCTACGGGAGGCAAAGAAGCAGGGGAAGATCGCCAGGTTGTAAAATGGAAAGATCAATCTAGTAGGATATTCCAGGAATGAGCAGCAAAATGGTGAAGTTTATTATTTCTTGCAGAACAGCAGCAACAGGCCAATTTAACTAGCAAGGAGGTAAAGTTGGCTTATGAGCCCAGTAACACTCAGCATTAAATATTAGCAGTGACTCCCTTTGAAAAGCCTCTCAGCCACTCACACAGTAGAAAAGCAGATGAAAACAACCCTAGGTGCCCCTTGGAGGTGATGCACAGAACTAGACAGGGACTTCCAACAGCCACGTTCCACCATCTACTCATCCAAAAACCTGGCACTGTGTCACTGAAGAGGTGATTTGTGCACAGGCACAAAACAATAAAAATCATGTCTGAATGTACAAACAGAGGATAAATCCCAATAAAAGCAGAGTGGTGTTACGTAAATCTGACGTAGCTTTCACACTAATGCATCACTCTTCTGAATTTCTCATCTCGGCAAGAAAACTAGAACAAAACAGAACTCCAGAAGTATAAACTGATTAAAGGCAGACAAGGGGGGGATTTACAAATGATATGTTTTAAAGACCAACTATTTATTTTAGGAACAAAGGCAAGAAGGGATTATAGATGTATAAAACAAATAGAATGGAAATTACCTAAGCTCCTCATGCACCCTGTTACATAAGAAAACCAAAGGGCAATTTAACATGAGAGGCAGCACATTTCACTGATTGTCAGGAGACCTTTCCTAATGCTATCTATAAATGAGCCCATCCAATTCACCACCACAAGATATTATAGAGACAAATTTTTTCAGCAAGATTAAAAAAGGATTATGTGTTTATATAAGGAAGAATAACATATGTAGCTGCATTAGTCAGGTTTAAAAATAACAAGAGTGAGCAATAATCATGCTTCAGGACACAAGCTGATCAACAGCAAGGATCAGGAAAGATATTTTTCCCCTGATGGGACAGCACTGCAGATTTGGCCAGATAACAATTTCAACTTTCTAATGAAAAATGGTCTATGGCCAAAGGAGGGATGCAGAATAGGAGGAACAAGTTTAGGAATAGTAATAAGAAAGCCAAGGAAACGCTGAGGATACTGTAACAAGGGTACATTGATGATACACCTGTTAATAAAATGCATCACAAGATTGCATGCACTCTGCATGATGTGCAGCCAGAAGTCCGACAGGAATCGAATTTCCAAGTCACTGGGAATTATACTGAAAAATTCATGAGCAAGCAAGAGCTACCTGATAGCCAGGAGGGCCACATCAGCTTTTCAGATCCCAGTTCAGCAAGGTGCTCAGCACGGCCACAACTGGGAGCAGCACCCAGCTGCCCTTGTGGGAGCTGCCCACAGCAGGAACAGCAGATGGAAAGAACACCCTTAAAAGCCCCTATCCAGGAATCAAGGAAAGAGCATCCTTCAAAGCCCCTTAATTCCCCAGGAATTAAGGAATAAAGGTAAAAAGTGTGTCTGGAGAACAACGAAAGAACGGCGATAAAAAATTAACATGATAAGAAGCAGGTCACCTGAGCCTGTCAGGAAGGGCAGGCAATGATTTCCTGACCCTGGCTCTTTCCCTGGCAGGCAGCCACTAAGCAGCCCAACACTTCAGAACACCTTTTGATAACACAGCACACATGCTAATTACAAAAATTATTAAAAACAAGCTTTGCTAAAGCTCGTAACATAAACCTGAGGAATGGCTGCAGGAATACCCTAAAACCAGTAATTACTGCAAGTGATAAGGTATCAAGGTAGAAGAAAGGGTCCAATGGGATGTGGTGGGGATAGTGGCCTGACTGCTTCTGCTTAACATCCTTGTTAATCATCCGGAAGAAAAGTTAAACAGCACATTAATTACACTGAGCTATATTAAATTAGGAGGTGAAGCAAGGGCCAGGGAGGACAGAGAAATAACACAAAGGGTTAGGAGCAATTAGAAACTGTAACACACATTCCTGTGAACTTCAGTACCAGAACTTGGAGAATCAGTTGAAGGGAATTAAAAACACAAGAGCAAGGAAAGTGATAAAAGGGCCAGAAGGACTCATTTGCACAGGATGCATTAATTAAACTTTGCATAACTTGACTAAGTCATGATTTGGAGGTGACGAATAAAATGAGTTGGTGCATATTTAAATACTACTGAGCCAAGGACAACTGGAATGTGAGCAGTGTTTAAAGCTATGTACATTCATAGCTCCCCTACATTAACTAAGGAACAAAGGGAATTGGATTAAGTCAGGTTTACACCAAACATGAGAATAATGTTCCTGCTGTTGAGGTCCACCAGACAGTGTCAGAGCCTGGATATCCCCATCATCTGACTCAACACTGAAGTTTGGTGTCATGAACAAATCTGCTGTGCCAGCAAGATGCTGTGAAGGTTACAGAGCCTATGAACAGCACTATCCCAGAATAAAGATACGGATGAAAGCGTGGTGAGCATCCCGGAGACAGTCAGTCACCCATTTATGCTTTCTGACACAGAACTCACAGAACAGCCAGCATATCTAAGCCATCACAGCACAGCCAAGTGACAGAAACTAGAGCAGATTCAAACAAACATGTCACAGGAAGAAAAGAGTAGAAAGTGGAAGGAAAAATGTAAATCTCTTACTGAGGGGACAGATTTGAGCACAGCCAGTTTTTCATGGAGGATGCTGTGGTGCCTCACTCTAATGCAAATCAACAATTCCATCTCTGCATTGGTGCTGATGCAGAATTAAAAATATGTATTTGTATGCCACGGGGTCACACGGGCAGCACAGCTCAGACTTGTCCTACCCTGGCAGCACAGCGGGAGCGGAGCAGTGCTCTGGAGAAGCAACAATCTTGCTGACTGCATAAAAGATGAGGCTGGGCAGCCACGAGATCTCATCAAGCTTTGACCTTCACTCGGGCTGGCTGCATTGTCTTCTGTTCCATTTAGCAGTACTCTTAAAGAGCAAAGAGGCAGACAGCACTTCTGCAGATCCAATTATACCAGAATTGGCCAGAAACAAACCAAGGAAGGCAGTCTGCAAGTATCCTACATCAGGATTCCTATAAAAATCACTTTATTTACTTCAAAGACTGTGCTCTGCCTTTCCTGTCTCATTCGCACTTGTTTCTTTGCCTCTTTCTCATCTTTCTTTCCCCATTAGCCAGCAGACACGGATGAATCATATTATTTATAATAACAACTCTGAGCCGGAACCGGAGAGCGCGGTGAGAGTCTGAAGGGTGCTTTAGAGATTCCTCTCCGTCCTGCCACTGCAGGAGGTCTGGGCTTGTGGACAGTCCCACACGGCCCCGGCGCCTCAGTTCCCGGGGCAGAGCAGTGAGATCTGTGCCAGGCTGCAGCAGTGCCACCGGGGCGCCGCAGGCCGCAGCGGGCAACGGGATGCGCGGAGGCCGAGGCGCTGCCAGGACGTGGTGTGTGTGGGAAGGGAAAAGCTGCTTTCTCGCCCACCTATGCGTCACAGTGCCTACTCGGAGCCAGTTCCCTCTGCCTCCCTACTTGTTCAGGCAAATAATAATCCATTATTAAAAATATGACTTTTCCTATATATGTATCTATAAACAGCACGCATCTGTCTATGTGTGAGAGGACACATTTCTTCATCTCCCTTTTCCTACCTTTTGTGCCCTTCCCTTCTCTCTCACTATTTCTCCCTGACACCCAGAAATCATCAAACATCAATGTACACAGCTGAACCTAGATGGAGACTAATGTTTTAAGTGCAGACAAGAAAATTTGGGGCAATGGGGAAGAAAAAGGAAGGACAAGCACCAAGAGCTCTTCTCTCTGTATGCACACTTCTCTCTGCATGGGCTGTGCAGTGTCCACATTAGCAGCATCCCCTTTACTCCCCTTGGTGGGAGACAACCAGAACAAATCATGGAATCACAGAATGGTTTGGGTTGGGAGGGACCTTAAAGCCCATCTCATTCCAACGCCCTGCCATGGGCAGGGACACCTTCCCCTATCCCAGGTTGCTCCAAGCCCCATCTGACCTAGCCTTGAACGCTTCCAGGGATGGGGCAGCCACAGCTTTTCTGGGCACCCTGTGCCAGGGCCTCCCTACCCTCACAAACACATAGCACACGCTGGTCCATGTAGTGGTTTATCCTAGGAAAGAGTATAACCACTGAAGTTCTGCCTTTCACACGCTAGTAAATTTAAACACACATCTTTTCCTCCAGTGCCCAGGCAGGAGGTAGAAAGGCAAATTTCCTGAACTTTACACATCAGCGCTTAAAAATAAATCCTTCATTGACCATCGCCACTGAAGAGACTACTTAAAAAATGTATTGTCAAGGAAATGTTGGCTTAAAGGCAATTATGCTGTTATGAATCAAAATTCCAGATGCTAAAGCAATGCCAATTAACAGTATTAAAAAACCAGATGCCTTGTTCTGAGTGAGTACCACTGCCTGTGCTTGAAAGGAAAAAACCTGCACAGAACATGCTGGAAGCCACTGTCCTATTGAGAAGACAGCTTTTAAATAGCTGTTCTGAGAGACAAACTTAAAAAGCTGTAAAAGCAACTTATTATGAAAGTCTCAGCATAATTTTCCATCAGGATGGAAGAAGGTTAAGCTGTCCCCTGCCTTAAGCTGCTTTCTGTGAGAAATCCAAGCAGTGAGTAGACGAGGTATGGCACAGAGTCAGGGCCACGGGAAGAATAACTGAGACAGCATTATGCTGCAGCTGCCTGTAGCCCTGCAACCTGCACTGTGGGTGACAAAGTCTGAAACAACAAAAAGGCAAGTTCCCTTATATCCTTTATAATCTCCCTTATATGTAGAACAAATGCTTGTCAAATAGAGACAACCTCACAGACACAAATTGGAAGCCATTACAGGCAGCTTTTGCATCCTTCACTTGAAGCTCTTCTCAGATCAGTGATCCAAGACTGAGACTTTCACGAGGCACCTAAGTCACCTTTCCTCCTTCTGAGAGCTGGGAAATTCTTATTATCAGTCAAAGGCAGGAACATAATTCCTCCCCACCTTCTCAGCCACCTATTAGACGTGTGCCAATCTACCAGGCTACCAGTGTGTTCGGTTTCAGCAGTTTTGGCTTGAGCTCATCTGTATTGTTAAGCAAGCTGACTTCCACCTGCGGCTTGCTCTTTTAAACAGATCACAAGCTGCCATGGTTTAAACCAGGGTGATCTCAGCCCCCACTTAGGAGTAACAGGGTGTAAATGGGTTACTCAGAACAAAACCTCCAAAGCCAGAAGCCTCGTCCCCGTGGGGAGGACAGGTGCATTATGCTCCTGGGTGCACAGGTGGTCAGGCAGACAAAGCAGCAGAACCCAGCTCCACGTGGCACAAATAGCTTCGAGCTCTCTGCTGGTTAATGCCCAAGAAAAGCAGCCAGGTAGTGCTTCCTGAGCCTATTTGCCAGAGTCCTAAGAGGCCAACACGCCACCAGGGGAAATCAGAAACATTCTGCAAGGTTCTTGTTTTGAAAAGGAGCAGGAGCTAAGAAGTGTTAGAGAACTATTAGAGAAGAATTAGAGAACCTTTAAAACATCACTTAAAAGACAGGATCATCATTAAAAGGAATGGTACAAAAATGAGGAAAAAAGGAGGCACAGAAAATAAACAATACAGACAGTCATCAAACACTTCTGATACACAGCTTGCAGCTGCTGGACAAAGGCTACTGCAGTGCACGGACACATCTAAAGGCTTGGGCTGGTACTTATAGATGAAGGCAAAGAATACAGAGAATTTCTGCTAAATGAAGACACAGACAAGACTTTTGAAGGCTCTCAGAGTTCAGAAATCTTCCCGGAACTCTGTGGATCATGGGTTCAGTATCAAAATCTCAGAACCTGATATAACAGAATATTCTTGTATCAACTTTGCATACAGCTAGACCAAGGCCCTTTTTTCCCAAGTACCATCCAGAAAAAAGATCTCTGAAGTGACAGAGGATCCTTCATAGAGCACAGAATAGCTGAGGTGGGAAAGCACCTCTGGAGATTGCCTAGTCCCTTCCAATCTGTACTATTCTATGACTCTGAAAAGGGACCAAGTAAGGATAGCCAGTGTATTCACTGCTTCCTTGGTCCCTTTCTCCATTCCAACATACCGGGAGTTCACAGGTTGCTTTAAACACCAGGTATTCTATACACTCTGACGAACCTTAATCCTTGAATAATTTAAATAACTCTCATTGAACCTTTTGGCTGTTTTTAAATTTTATTCTTAAAATGACATGATGCAAGATTTATTTTAAAGTAGGCAGATAACTTGCCAAAAGTAAAGAAGGGCATGAAAATATTCACAATATGCAAGTTAGATATTTTAAAACATGAACAAATATTGTTAAAAATTACTGAGTGCCTCATTTTAACTTGAGGCGTTCGTCCTCAGTCTAACAACAGAAATGCCTTTGCGCTCCTGGATACACTGACCGAAGACTGACCCAAGCAAAATCCAGGCTGTACCTGAACAACTCTCACACAGACTCACAGCCAACCAAACTCAGGACAAACCCCAAAGAGCTAAAGAGGAATTAACGCAACTGCTTCTGAATAAACTATAAAACCATTTCAATTTTCCATGTTCCTCACTGGCAAAAGGGAAAAATAACATGCTACCACCGACCTAAAGGAACTTGTTTCCTCGTCAAGATTGATTATGGAATGCAATCCCTGGAGGCAACTTCAAAAGTATTTATATAGGTCGCTGCCCACATTAACACTGATGTTTCTCCATCTGTAACTTTAGATCAAGGCAACGAAAAGGAGCAAGTTAGGGATCTACCAGGAACCTTATTGATAATATTTGACACTTGATAGCAAAACCTCTCCGTCAACTGGAAATATTAAGCAAATATTCCTTTCCCCACAGGCTCCCCCAGCCTGGCTGTACACTGTGATATCTTAATCTCCTCCTCCCATCCAATGAGACAAATGCCCCTTTGCAGGGAAGGCACACTTACTGGCACTCTGAAAGGAGAAGTGTTCGGAACGTCCATGGAGTTGGTTTTCTCACAGGTGCTGGTCCCCGAGATGCTCCGTCTGCGAGGAGATCTCTCCGCTGGGACCTCTGAGGAAGAGAAGAAGAAGGTGGTGAATGGGTGCCCGGGGGTGGGGAATAGTCAGGTTTTGTGCTCTGCAGGATAGGAGCGTCAGGAAAGTTTCGAGTGCATTACTAAAGTGCTGAATTAACCCATCTATTTACCTATATCTTCTTCACTTATGGACCTAAAATGGCATTTTCACTGGCAGATTCAAGGTTGGGAATCTGACGTGACTGTAGGAGGTTAAAATAAAAAGTGCTGGTAAAGATCAATACCCAGACATACTTAATATTCTGTTACTGTTTGAGACACGGTATTCAGAGAACCTAAATCTATTTCTTTAAATTTAATTTTTTTTACGTAAGCAGCGCAGTAATTAACAGATAACTACAATCAAGACCCAGAGAAGCTCAGTTTTAGTCCCAGCTGAATGTAATTTGGCAAAGGTCAAAGTTCGGTCGTGTATGATCACACTACTTGCTCAAAGCATGCAACCAGCAGAAGACTTTTAAGTACCTGGGTAATATGACATATATATCTCTGCAGATAAAAAAAAATAGGTCAACTTCTCCTCATTCTGGCAGTATGACCTTACTAAGACACGACTTTGGCATCTTAAATCCATGCAGACTGATCTGATGAGCACAAATACTCATAAAAGCTGTACTGATGTCTCTGACTAGTACAAATACTGGAATAATAGCATAATGAGGTACAGACAGCATTAAAAATCTCTCCACAAACACACATATACGCATTTTTATATAGAGCTAGATATGCATATGTATGCATACAGATACCTTTATCACAAGTGCTGCCCATCTCCAGCTCAATTGCCAGACTTTAGGGAATCTAGCTTCACAAAGCACCCCCCAACACGGGGAGGGAAAAAATCACTTCCTAGCACAAAGTCCATTGTTATCTTCTGAATCTTAAAGAAGAGGAGCGAGCCGTGGCGGCGGGCAGTGCCATTGTGACTCCCGCCGCTTTCCCCCCAGGAGCCCGATGCAGCCGATGGAACTTGCACCGCCGGCCCCGGGATCCGCTCAGGCAGCGGAGGCAGCGCCTCGGTCCGCCCTCCCTTCCCCGGGCTGGCGGCAGCGAGCGAGCGAGCGAGGCAGCAGCGCACAGGACTGCAGCTCCTCAATCAATCGCTCCGGCTGCACATCCTCATTAGTTACTTTCAGGCTATTAAGAGACGCCCAACTGCCGGCTTCCCTCCGCTACCGAAATTCTCCCTGCGTATCCTGATTCACGGCGGCAAGAAACAAGGTTTATGGAGAGAGACGGCCAGCCGGTGCCACGAGAGCGGCGTTTTCCTCCAAAGAGCCGAAGAGAAAAGAGGAGAGAAGCCTTCTTCAGGGATAACATTACTTGTGATGTCTTTGCATAGCGGATTTTGATTTCAGCAGAGTTGTAATACGTCTCTCCCATGGATGCTTGGAGACCGACAAAATGGAGCATAGCGGAGGAGAGGCGAAGCAATCTGGACCCTGCAGTATTAGTGTCTCACTCGGTAGATATTTATCTTTTTAAGAAAGCGAACTGCTGACACGGAGCCCCTCAGTCCGCGGGGGAAAGGACTGCCGGGAGGGAGAGCAGGGCAGCCGGAGCTCGGCACACGGCGCGGCGTGTGAGCCCGGGGGCCGAGCCGGGCACAGCCGGGGCCGTGGGGGCGATGCCCGAGCCCTGCTGGCACCCAGCGGGCACATCCCGGCCCGCCAGGGCCCGCGGGAGCCGCCACTCACACGGGCCTGCGGGGAGAGCCTTCCTCCTCCGGAGCAGCACGGCCACGTTCTCCTACAGCATCACCTGCTCCAGAGCTGGAGGGTAAGTCCCCACCAGGGCACCTTGAGAGAACAAAGCGCTGGGAGCAGGGCCAGTGCCAGCCCCAGGCTTCTCAGTCACTCACTCAGTCCCACCAGCTCGGGAGCCTCTGCAGCGCCGCCGGATTTACCTGACGATGCACTTTGATATCACCAGCTGCCTCCCTGGCCTAGAGGAAGGGAAACTTTATTTTCTGCAGCACCTCTAAGTGCTGCTGTGCCCAGAGAGCTGCGTTAGGTGGGATTCAAAGAACTGCCCCTGCCATCCCCTGCCACTCCCGTGTCCATGTAACGAAGTGGGAGTGATATATTCCTCTGGAACAGGGCTGGAGTGAGCACCTGTTATATTACACTGAATAGTAACGAGAAACGTAATTGGTTTGGCTTCCTCCGCTCCTCACGCGCAGGAAATCACATCAAAGCCGCTCCGCTAATTTAAAACAGTCTGTTAACTTTGCTGAGTCATAAATGAAACCACGAGCCCAAACTCCCTACATCCCACCACACGTTCTGCAGGAGGGGCAGTTTGGGAAAGAGCTTAACTTTAAACTGAATGGAGTTGAAAAGCCACCACAAGGAATGTGCCTGGCTCCCCTTGCCTCCCCTCTACCCCCGGCATCCACCCAGCAGCAATCCAAGTTTCCTGCAAATAAAATGTTGACACTTCATCAGTAAAATGAGTTTCTTCTTTTCTCACACCATCACAGAAGTGTACCAAGTGGGGAAGGGAAAATGAAATATTCACTAGGTGCCTGCAGTGAGCTAAAAATAAAAACTACCTTTCCCTCCTTCTCCTTCTAAAGAACAAGAGCAAACAGACACGCTCAGTCCCTAGGAAAAGGAAGATCCAGATGTAGCAAAATTGTCGGGATATGTTAACTGGAAATCAAAAGCTGAAGCAACTTGCTATGACGCCTGTAGAACAGTATTTTTGCTGAGTCTTGTGAAAGAAATCTATACTGTCACCACCAGGCAAAAAATTAGACAGATCCCTCCTCCCTTCCACTAGTAATGCCTGAGGCTACTTTTGCATAATCTTCACCTGCTATAAAAATCAATGCACCTCTGATCAGCTTAGTATTAAATTACAACTGCTTTCTGCATTGCTCACTCCCAGGGACCAAGGCTACAGATAAATCACATTGTTTATCCATCAAAACAATCTGAAACCCTTTTCAGCCCTTCTGTTTCTGGGAAGAAAAGTAAAAAAATGGCAAAAGGGAAAAAGAAAACCACCTGACAGATCTTCCCCATGTCGACCTTCAACAAATAATTGCAGGATCTTACAATGGTTTGAGATGGAATAGGCCTTAAAGATCATCCAGGCAGGGACACCTTCCGCTATACTATCAAACAAATGACTTGTAAACATCCCAGTGGGTCACTTTCATCATCTGATATCTTGATGATACACAGTAATATTAATGTAAATAAGTATTTATCCAAACAAGTATTCACACACTACGTAGCACCAGTCAGCTCCAAATTAGCCGAGCCAATTACTCTGCCGGGGCAGATGCCCCTGAGGAGGGAACTGCCCCAGGACACAACGCAGGCAGGTCTCCTCTCCCACCCTGCTGCGCCACTCCCCACCCTCAGCAACACCAGAGCTCGTTCTGTAGGCAGGAGGCCGGTCTGTGTAAGCCACGTGCCACTTCCTACTCGGAGCAGCGGTGAGGGTTGCTGTCCTTTCTCGGGAACCCTCTCTGCCACTGTGGTGCAGCCTCAGCGACCTCTGGTCACCACAGGCCTCTGGGCCCTGACCTAAATTTCCTACAGCTGGGTGCTGTGGCCACTTGAGAGCCTTGCTGTGGTGGGAATTTGTATTTTCACTGTGAAGAGCTTTCTCTCCAGGTGGGAGAAGCAGACACTAAACAAACCTCCCAGCTCTGTGGGACAGCCACGCCAGGTAGGAACTGTTTGCAGGTACAGGAGAAAGAACAGGAAGAGGAAGAAGCATCTGAACAGCATTTTCCAGATGGGTATTACCTCGTGAAACAGGAGGCCTCATTTCAATATAAATAAAAATGTTAATGCTTGATCTTGCAGTATGTATTCTCTCTCAATTTGCCCACTTGGGGAGAATTCAGACTTGGGCCCAATTCACAGACTGTCATAAAAATTTCATTACATGCCTGCACAAGAAGCCTAAGGTAAAAGCAAACTCAAACCCCCCAAATCTGTTTTAAGTCCTGAAGTCCAAGTTTGTGTTCTGACTAAAATACATTATGCAAATCCTGCAAGGTATAACTTAAAGGAAAAAATGGAAATTTGCAGAGACAGCTTTTCCACATTTATCAAGGCAACCAGACGGGGAAAAAAATCACAAGAAGATACATCAGAGCGAATGCAACCAAGTTTCAGGACACTGAAGTGCACAAAAGCTGCCAAGCCTGGAAAGGGAAATACAAAGGGAACCCTGCAAAGCTCGCTGGCTGTAGAACTCCATCATCAAACAACTGCTAGATACAGGCTATGATCAAAAACTCTCCCAGTCCATTAGCAGGGGTTTGAAAAGAAGATACTGTGCTTTACTAGGGACTGAGTCGATCAGACAAGTCTTGGAAGATGATCCAGGTAACTATAAAAGATTTTTAATTTACAGACAGGCAATTCTGTTGCTGTTAGACACTTGCATGGTGCTGGCATATAAAAAAGGCGTAACTGAACTAGTGCCCAGTATAGAGGGTGCATAGCAAGCAACCTAAATGACACACTAAGTCACTTAAAAGATACTTAAGTCATTGATTCCTAAACAACTTTACAGCCTGCAAGACAAGACCTAACATGCGAAGCAGATGAATACTAGAGGAGGCTGGAAAAATGGGCACAGATATCACAGGAGAGAATAATTTTGGGGTTTCAAGTATAAACTCCCACAATTTATTTTGCCTGGGAGTTTGGAGGAAACTGTACCTGGCATTGAGGGAGCACAACATCAGCTGTTCTTAGACTGATGCATTTGCTTTGAAGTGGAGGAACAAATCCTCCAGCTCTGCAAACCAAGTCAGAAATGAAGCAGGTGCACGTCCCTAAACTGCTCAACATATCCTCTGCCTGATGTGTGTAGCTCTACAAAATTTGGGAAAGTTGCTCCTTTTTGACCTCCTCATGCAGCAGCCCCTAAAACCTCCCTTAATGGTTGGCTCCACACGCAGCCAAACAAATTGCCCAGACAACTGTGCCAACACAAAAGCAGAGACAAGGAGCTACTGCCCATGACCTGGAGATGCTGATGTCCTCGTTAGTTCCTAATGATCTTGGACTGCCCCTGCTAATTCAAATTACCTTGTGTTTGCTGCAGAGATTGCACACAGACAATTAACGCCGATCAGCTGACGCATGGTAACTTGTTCCTGCTGCCTAATTTGTTTAGAGGCTTATGACTTAAACACACATTAGTATGATATCAATATTTATTGTCCTCGTTATTCAACAACAGCCTTGAGCCACAGCTTTCCAAACCAATCTTTTTACTGTCTGTAAAAGGGCTGTGAATAGAGGCATTCTTTAAAAAGCAATCCTTTGGGATAGCCTCACTGGCTCTTGAACGCACCAAAGCTCAACAGCTCCTGCCTGTTCCTCTTCATGGCCCAGAAGGCTGCTCCAAGCCTCAGCACTTCCTGCTCCCTGTGGCAGGATTTTGTCCCTGAGCAGGAAGAATTATTGTTATGGACACAGAAAAAGACCCAGTGTACTGCAGACATCCGAGAGCTATCAGTGAACCCTAAACACGGTCCCAGAGTTAAGACCCCATGTGGGAATTTTTATTCTAAATGCATCTGCACTTTTCTCTTAAGAAGAGAAACTTTGAGCAGTCTCCCCTGATTTATCTTGCTACCACCACACAGTTCAGAAGTCAGGCAAGCTGACAGAAACGGGATGAAGTGGGCTGAACCCAGTGATGAGCTCGTCACACGGCACAGAGAAGAAAACCAGAGCAGTACATTGTTTAGTCCAGTTTAGTTCAAGCGCTGCAGGGCACATGCCCATTTACAAGGTAACCTTTGCCCAGTGTGTATTTCAAACAAGCTGTAACCGAGTTTAATTAACACTGCACACCACTTAAAAGCTTTTTAAAAGAAATAAGGTCAGGTAACTGAAAGACTAAAGAAATTAAGCACCGAAGCAGTAAAGGCTTCCCAGTAGAGTGTTAAACCCCCAAAAATACAGTTCGTACCCTACCGTACCAAGGAACGAGAGAAGGCTTTTCTCATCTTCCATGCTGCTATCCAGCCATTCGGCCACATGCCCAGGAGAAAGAAGACTTATTCTCCAGCCAGAAAACTTTTCCATACAGAACACAGTAAGTGAACGAAGCAGGGCAGGAAGGATGGGGAGGAGCTGATGGTCTTGGGATTCCAGTACTCCAGTTATTGTCTACACTGACAAACATGAGAGCGTGATCCTGCCCTGTTCTCTCAGCCCTACATCAGACACAGCAGGCATGGGTGGGAGCAGTAACTGGGAGCTGTACTTGTCCCTTTGTGTCAGGTTTCAGTCCAAGCAGGAACAGAAAGAAAGCAAAAAAGTGAAGCAGGGGAAGCTGAGGTCTCAAAATCCTGAAGAGGCAGCAGGTTATGACAGAATCAACTTAAGTAAAAAGTAGAAATATATCACTGCTGAAGAAGCCCAAACAAGTCAGCACAATAGCTCATCAGCTAAGTGCAATATAGCCCTACCATTCCTCACAGTGTTGGCTTTGTTTGAAGGCTCAGGTATTGTGCTTTATGCCAAAAGAAAAACCAGCAAGCTCAGAGGCAATTTAAATCCCCTCCCCACTACTGACGAGCCTGCATTCCCCTGTTTACAAGCCCCTTCCTGCTCCAGCTATTATCCCAGCATCCCAGCCTTCCTCGCAGTGAATTTGCTCATGTAATGGCAGGTTGATCAATCCGTGCATAGGAAGATCCCCCCCCTCCCTCTCCCCTCCTCCTGCATGGCGGCGGCATTGATGAGCAATAATGGAACCTGCCGCCGGCTGCGGGCAGCAGCAGAGCCGGGAGCCGCTCCCCGTGCCCAGCGCCGGGCAGCGCCCGCAGCCCCCCGGCTTCAGCCCCTCTGCACCGGGGCACAGCAGAGAGAGGTAGGGAGGCAGCAGCGCTCCTGGGGGCTCAGAGGAGCCATCAACACTGATGGGTAGTTGTTTATTGAAAAAAATGAAAACCCAGCTAGACGGGAAATAAGCCTGCCCTGTCTGGACAGCGGGCTTGCTCTGCAATGAGAACTCGTCGCTGTGACTTTACGAAGGGTCACATTTAATCGTACGGGACCTACGGCGTAAAATTTATTCTACACAAAAGAGCATTTTGCAGGTTTACACATGCACGAGCAGTGACGAATCCTGGTAAGTGAGGGACTCCCGGGCCCCGCAAATCAAAATTGCCTTTGTCCTCAGGGGATGGGGCTGATGCTCTGATCAAACTGCACTCTTTAAAGAGACAGCCGCCTTTTGCTCACCAGTTTCTGAACCTGTCTTTATCTTAAATAATTTACACACTTGCCAATCCCTATTACAAACAAGGACATTTGCTGACCACTGACTAAGACCCAAGCTACACCAAAAAGCCATTAGATCAGCAAAGCAAAAAATTAGATACCAGCCAACAAATGAAGAGGGGGAAAAAAAAGACCTATGAAGTCCCAGCAGGGAGGAAAATTCCAATTACCAAGATAAACTGTAGCAAGTATTGTTTGTGCAGGACAGATATTTTCATAAAACACCTGCCAAGCAGGGCAGATGCTCTCCAGAATTCCCAGTTCATGAGGGGACGTGGGCCAGGCGGCTCAGGAGCGAGGCAGCCCAGCAGTGTGCCCAACTGAGCTGAGCTGCTGCCACTGAACAAGTGTGTGCCCTCACCCCAGTGGGAGCAGAGGGATGAAAACCCAGAAACACTCCCTACATCGTACAAAATCCTGTGATAAGAAGGTAGATTTCCCATCTATGCAAAAAGAGTGGGGTTTTTTTGTTGTTTGTTTGCTTGTTTTTTTTAAACAAAATGAACTGTTCCAACAAATTTCCCTCTGTGTGTGGGAGGATCACATTTTGTCCAACTTCCACAAGTAGAACCTTTTCTTTAAGACTGTGCAAACCAATGACGTAAATCTACTTGCAATAAGAATGGAATTAAAGAACCTTTAGAGAAAGGATTAGAAAGTTATTTTGGTCTACCTGGTTGGTCAATGTGAAATGAAAATTTCAACTCCTTTCTTTTAGTTCCCTAATCAAAAACTGTACCCACAATCACCTGGGTTTCTTTCCGTTAAAAACTTGCAATATTAACTATCAGCTCCATAAATAAAAGGTTCTAGAGAAAACAGAGTTATGAGTATTGATTTCCCATGGATGCTTACCAATTTTTGCATCCTTTCTAGGAGTACAAATCACATACAGATCCTGTTTTCCTCCCTGGCTGCCTCATCTTGTGTAATAATTTAACTTTACTAATCCCCTTCAATATTTTAAAATGTTCATGATAACAGGGGAAGTATATTAAATATCAAATATGAAGCTGGCTTATTGGAGTATTTTAAAATATGGGAACATAAAAAAACTTTGTAAAAATGGAGCTAGAACTGGCAAAGACTTCAGTCAGGAGGATGCAACTAGGAACTGAAAGGACAGTGAAGTTTTTGATAAGCAGATTCCTCCTGTGAATTAACATTCCTGGGGAAACCCAGAGAGGGGGAAAAGCCTGCATAAATACATCCCTATTATTTATCTTCATTTTGTGTGGTTTAACAGGTCACACTCTCATGCAGGTCACCTGCCTGCAAGGGACCGTCAGGAGGTAGAGATGGACATCAGAACAAAGGCAAGAATTAAAAAGTCCTTGTAGGAAAGTGAGTCATGAACTTACTAGTCTAGAAATTGTCAGTGATTGAAATTCAGACTGAATCTGAGTCTGGTTCTGGTTCCTGTATCTCGGATCTGAATTGTTTATTCAAAGGAACAAGCTGGTTTTATACACTTCCCCAAGACCCAGCACTTCCTTTCATGGCACTTCTCACTACATGACCTATTCTGTGTTCCCACGTCAGCAGTGCACCTTCTGAATGTCCTTCTGTGGGGTGATCGTGCCCTGTCCACCCTCCTGTCAGCTTCCGGCAGGCTCCTCTCCTTAGGGGTCTGCGTGGGACACCTCCTCCCCCCAGGGTCTGTGCTGCCATGTGCTTATCTTTCCCCATAAGAAATCCTGGAAATTTAAAGTGAGAGATAAGATGTAGAAGAGCCACTGACATTACAAACCACCAAATCCATCTAAACTGACTTGAAACACCTTTAGAACATCACCCAGTGAGTTCATCCACTCACTGAATTATTTCTGGTTGAACAGAGACCTGTCTTGCAGAAAAAGGGACGTCCAGTTGTCACCATAGACGGCACAGACACAGAGGGCCTGTCTGATCCCCTGTAAGCTGTTCCGATGGTTAATTCCAGTCCTGCTCAGCAAATTGCTCCTTAGTTCCAAGGCTGAGTTTATCAAGCCTCATCTCCCAGCCACTGGGCTCTGACTGACGTTTGTATGCTTTGATAGTCCATTATCAAACCCTGGTATCAGAAACGTCCTCTCTGCTTACATCCTTTGAATACTTAGTTTCAAACAATCCCTTCAAATGTATCTTCAGACTCCTCTGGAGCATTGATTTTGATTTTTAAACCTTTGCTGTGCAAGAAAGCCAGAGACACATCTCCATAGCTGCAGGAGGGATGTAGTGCTGGTCACAGCAGAAGTTATACTGTGAATAGCTTCTTAAATTTGTATTAAAGGAGGTCTTGTGCTCTAAAGCTTTCCAAAAACCATAGAAAAAAGTCTTGTCCAATCTGTCCAGGACAGCCAGGTTGTGAGATAAAACGCAAATCAGCAGGAGAAGACTATTCAAAACAGGACTAACTTATTTTCATGCTGTGGGACCTACCTACATTGGGAGTTTGTGAACCAATGCAAATCCAGATACAAATTGCTCTGTCGACCAGAGCAGAGGTATGGAAAGTATGAAAATATACAGAGGTGGGAAGGATCAGCAAAGTAGAAGTTAAAAAAAAAAAAACAAAAACAACAAAAAACCAAACAAAAAGCAGCTAATGTCTGCCTTTAGAGACTGCTTTCCAAAACTAGCACCAGGAGCTCTACAGCATAGCAGGTGAGAGCATCGGAGAACCTCTTCCAAGTGTTTGGCTTTATCTCCCTCACCCCCGAGTTCTAAAAGCAGATGTGTTCGCAAGCCTGGAAATTGAACCAAGCCCTTCTGCTTTGGAGCATCTTATAAAAATGAATCATTTAAAACTTGTATACATCCCTCCCTGGCAATTCCTGCGTCACAGCCACTGACAGAACTCGGCAGTTGTCACAAATGTCACTCTCCTGCAGTTTCGAGTCTGAAACCTGTGAGGCTAAGCAGCTTTGCCATCCTGCAAATTTAAAAATTAGCTTTGTCAATCAGTGAAACTACCCAGAAGCGTGAGTCTCAGAGTTTTCTACAGGATTTTTTAGTAAATGGGAATTCGAAATATATGCAAGTAATAGAGCACAGACGCCTTGTGATGCCGGTGCTTTGTAAGCACATAGTCATGGTGGTATTATAAATCATAATGTATTAATGTTCTCTGCATGAGGCACTTTGGAGGGGAGGAAAAATGGGTCTTACATGCACTAGGGACAGGTGCTGACAGACTGATTGATGGATATTGCTTTAGTCAGTAGATGATGTCCTCAGCAATATACTTTAGGTATTGTACACCCAAGTCACTCCTATTAAAATGTCTTACAGATAATTTAGGAGTGAGTAAGAAACAATGAATGTTTGTTTCTCCAACTCCTGGATCAATGTCATGTGTCAGACAAAACTACTCGCCTTCATACATGCCCGTTAGGGAATAACAGTATTTGTTTGAGGCACTTTGCCCCAGAAAAATGCAAAGCAGTACTAACTTTTCAAGCCTGTTTTCAATGCCATAGCATGGAACAAGCAGCTAGCTTGACAATAAGTTTCCCACACACCTAAAAATGTCACTTTTATGTGCACAAGGCTCTGTTTTGTTCATTAAATCATTTTAAATGCCAATCTATAATGGAAGTAATCTTGCTTTGAGGAGCAGCATTACAATACAACAGCCTCCTAACTGAGCTGTGATCTAGTTCAAGAGGATCCCAGTGGACAAGGCTGAGTAACTTGATCCCTATTAGGAAATCATGATGGAAGTATTCACAGTTATTTTGGAACACGGGTAGCTTTTTTGGCTTAAGCTCCCCAAGCTAAGCAGCGTGTAGTGCTGTGACATGATCCTAGGAACAAGCTACGAGCAGAATCATTCAGCTGCAGTGTAAATCAATAGCAGATTTATGTCAGACATGAGAAGATGTGGACAGCCCCATTGGAGCATGGCAAAGCACACATAAAGCCCTTTTTAATCAGAAAAAAAAAAAGGATGGACACTCAAGTGTCTCTTCAAGCCAGTTCATTTATTGTGGAAAGCGAAACCCTGCTGATGAAGTGCCAGCCCACACATACACATTATCGTCTAGTGTTTTACCCTTTCAGATTGCCTAATGAAGTGATTTTAGCACAGTCACTGATCTCTACACTCACTCTCAACAGCTCTTACCCAGCTGCAGATGACAACCTCTGCACACTGATGCAATATTATCACTTAGCCGGGTAATTGTTCCCCTCAGTTCCAGAGTGAGCACCACCAGCCTTCCCAGCCCAGCTGAGATCAGAGGCCTCAGCCAGTGGTTACTCAGGAGGGGGCAGAAAGAAAGAATTTCCTAAACAACAATTTCTGGAGCAGAGAGGAATCCAGAGGCAGTGAAAGCTGTGCCTGCTGACAGCCTGGAAAGATAAACAGGGACAGAAAGGCTCAAAATGAAGGTGAGAAGAACAACAAACCTTGAAGTTCTCTAGTACACAATAATATGGGTAATTCAGCTGGGCAGAACTGCTGGGTTTTCAGAACTTCACTGATGAACAGCCATGGGATATTTTTTCCCACTTCCACACCAACTTAATTACATTTTTGTACTCCATCCAACTTCCTTGGTATCCTCAGAATAGCCAAGGGATTCAGCTAAGTTACACTGCTAGCAGGATGGCAAGTTTGTAAGTACCTATTAATGACCACTCCAAAAATATTAAGCTAATTTAAATCCAAATTAGGGCCAAGACATTATTTACAGAGCCACCCGCTCTGGAGTGCCTTTCCAGACTGTGAACCATATGCCTCATGTCAACAGACATCTTGTACTGAAGTATGAATGCAGCCAGCCATATATTTAACAAGCAGAATGTAAAGGGTACTTCATTTCCCATGCTAGCATTCACAAGATGACATTTTTCCCAAGAATTTTTCTTGCTCACCTTGCTGGCCACATAGTTTGCACAGTACATGTCTTCACAAGTGCTGTATTTTGTGAAAATAATTGATTAAGGCAGTTTTGTTGGCACACTTCCACCATTCATTTTGGGCTCTACTATTACTTCCTGACCAGCTGTTTTTCCTTGGGCACAAGGCTCAACCAGAGCTGGGGAACACCCAGGAACGATTTTTCTGATTTAGACTCACTTGGATGACATCTCCAACAAGCAAACAAATGAAAGAACAAGTTAGTGAGGGCTGGGGTTTGGGTGGTGGTTGGTTTGGGGTCTTTTGTCCTTCGACACCTCCGCATCATCACACGGATAACAGAGAACCAGAATTTTGAGAAGAACAGTTCACAAGACAGAGAACTAAATATGAGAGAGAAGTAAGTATCTTATCATTCAGTCTGCAACGCTCTGGTTCCGTCAGAATGCCTGGCACCCACACAGATGGCTTCCAAGTGCTGTGGGACGCCACTCACCAGGATCAGTGATCATCTACTGACCATGACACTTAAGCTTCTGGCCAGCTCACACAGGAACTGCCACATCAACCCATCAACTTAAGCACTATTTACCCTCTTCCTACAGTGTTTGGTGCCAGGTAACAGCTTTACGTAGCACTCCCACAACGAGTTCAACTTGCTTGTTTTCAGCACAGCCCGAATACCAGCGATTCCTGCAGAGCAGGCTTGAGGGTGCCGTGCCAACAGGGAGCTTTACTCCACCCTGAGGTCACTGCTCGCTTCCTTTATGCATCAAGAAACCGCAGCTTTGCCAACACCGTCAGGTGGGAGCTGAGCTCTCCTTGACTGGCACGGGCAAAAAAAGAAGTTACCTGCACCTCTAACACCACCAGCAAGACAGAAAACCAGCACCTAAGAGCTCTTGGCGGGCAGCAGCCCGAAAACACGCGGCGTGTGCTTACCAGGCAGGCAGCAGAAAAGCAGGAACATTCCGGAGAGCGAGTGGCCGTGACCAGCAATGTGATTCCCTACCCCTGCCCATGAATCATGTGGTCTCCCTCCCTCTTACCACTCAGTTCCACCTGTGTTTATAGGAAGACTATGTTAATCTCTGCAAAAGCATCAAAATACAGCCACTACCAAGGCCCAGGGCCCTGCCAAACAGTGGAGACTGGTACAAGAAATGCAGCATATGGAGGGATTTTTTTAATCTGCTCCCAAATTAGGGACCAGATTTAGTGGTGAAGCAAGGAAGCACGGCAAGGGAAGAGACTGCATAGCTTAAGGAATTTTTACAAGGACATACCAAGTCCTCCATCTTGTGGACAGGGGCTTAATTTCTGACTGATGCAGTATCTTAGAGCTTCCTCCTGGACACTCTGGTGAGAGTTTCCCTGGAGAAAATATAGCTGGCATTTTGGAGTGACCTTGGGACATCCTAGGCCAGGCCTTTAAGAGGATGAATGCTGTGAAAGCTGGCATTAGAATTATGCTTTATTTTGTACAGTTGGCATTTTTCTGTAGCCATTACCCCTGGAACCAAACAAATGTGGAGACAATTACAACATCTATTCTAGGAAAAGGACTGTCTGTCACAGTTTCAGTGCAACTGAGCTCAGAAACCTGACTGAAGCCTACTCCAAAATGAATCCAAATAATTAGGGAAATGGATAAATAAATAGAAAAAAATAGTTTTGACCTCCTCTTTTTAAGCCAGACGTTGATTTTTCAATGCTTGTGGTTGGTGCCACTTTTGAAGGTTGCCCAGAGACTCGACTCTAAGGAAACATGTTGGCAGAGCTGTTTCACGTCTCTGGCAGGTGCTCACATCACAACATTGCTCTCCTAAAGTCCCTGCTGAGCACACTGCAGGTGCAGGAGAAGAAAAATGCACTATCGTGTTACCACAGCAGACCCGCAGCCCAAGGATCAGCACTGTTCTGCTAGGGAAGAATGTATCAGGAAAAATTCCTTCACTGAAGCAGTGGTCAAGCACTGGAACAGGCTGCCCAGGGAAGGGGTGCAGTCACCTGGAAGTGCTCAGAAAACATGTGCATGTGGCTTTTAGGGACATTGCTTAGTGGTGGCCTCGGAAGTGCCAGGTTAACGGTTGGAGTCGATGATCTTGGAGATCATTTCCAACCTTAATGATTCTATGGTTCCACACAGACTCACCACAGCCACTCACAGCTGCCAGCACCCGCTCAGAGAAGCAGCTACTCCTCTGTAACCCAGTTTTTGCAGTTATGTGTACCACGACAGCTTCAGCACCATTTCCCATTAAATCCATAACATATATACCCCTAGCCTGTACAAATTTCACCTGTGGAGGTGACGGTGCTGAAACCATAAGCTCTGCCTGAAGCTGTACCATTTGCTTGCTGACTTCCTGTGCAGATTTCCCTCTCCCTTACCAGAAGCAGCCACCCATAGCTGAAGAAAATTAAATGGAACGGGATCATTAGGTCTCCCTTCTGCTATTGGCCCAGTTTCAAATCCCACCATTTTTAGTCCTCCTAAAAAACATTTGTGCTGTCTGATGCCAATTAGCCAAGAAATCTAGATAAAAGGAAGCGTTCCCTTTGTGGAGAATTAAGGCTTGGACAAGGTACGTACCTCTGCAGGCTGGAAAATGAAGCTGTCTCTTGATGCCAATGAGCCATTTACAAATGCCATCCACACCCTGCAATTTGCTGCATCCCCAAATTCTCTGACTTCCAACATTACATGTTACACTGACTCCCAGCTATCAGAAAATGGCAAGAGGCAGGCTAAGGCTCAGCGTAGCACAATGTGCCTTCCTCCTGCTTATGCACAAATGCAGCTCATTTGTTCCCATGAACTTTAAAGAGCCATGACAGATCTTTCTGACACAAGTCACCTCAAGTATTCATTGCAATTCCACTTTTTCCCCCCTCCCCAGAGATTTTAAAGAGAGAACGAGTGAGAGCACCCACAGAGCATCAGAGAAAGCTGGGCACAACATGAAGAATCTGTAGGAATGTAAGCTGCTGCTCACGTCTGCCTTCCACAACTCCCTGGTATTGTACTCTTAATTCACTACCCTATTAACATGTTAATCATATGAAAGAGCCCCAAAAAGAGACAGGAAATTCTAAAGGCAACCTCATGGTAACTACCCCAGAATCACCTAAATGATGAGGCATTGTGCTGCCTCGAACTTTTCTGAGCAGTTTGCCAAAAGTTTGCTTGTTTTTCAAAGAAATGCGTGTTTGTCTGAAAAATGCTAAGGCAGAAGGTTTTCATTTTCTGATTGCAATTCAAAAGCAGCTGCAGAACAAGCCCATTGGTTCAGGCTAACAAAAACAGTCTCTCCAAGTTAGTAAATTAGTATTCACCCGGTCTACGGATGAGGAGGAAAATGACTAAGGAGGACATCGTAATCAGCACCTATTAAAGGAGGTTTCTGAGGTAGAAAACATTTGACGCAGGAGATTCCATTCCCCGCTTCCTTAGACAACATTTACTGGTTTTGTACCTACTGGGAAATGTTCAACCATATCAGGAAAACTTGAATGCTTTCTAGCTTGCTATCACTCAATGCATTTTAGGGCAAAAGCTGCTGGAAAAGCAAGTGGCATTGCTAAGGCAGTGCCCTTTATATTGCAAGGAACCCAAATCTTCTTGGTTTTCATGTGCAACCTGTAGGATTCCCCGAACAGCTTTGATTTGCCATCACTTTCTGGAGGACAGGAAGCAAGGTTGGCAACATCCTTCCTACGCTGGAAACATCACCCAATGCCAGCCACAAGTAAACACTGACAAATATTCCCGCAGTGTGCCCTTGAATTATGATGTCTGGCCTTATCTAGAAATCCAATGTCATTTAAAAATGTACTGACCTAGGTAAAGGCTTTCAGTGCGAGGCAGAAAAATAAACCTCATGCTATAGGTGGCAATAAAACAGATTTTTAGCTCTGAAAGCTGCTTACAAAAACCTGTTCTTCATCTTTGCACCCAGATGTTGTCCTAATGCTAAAATTTAAGTTCTGCAGCAGCGAGCAGGAAAGTACCAATGTAAACACCTCTTCAGAAACCTGTGAGCAAAGCTGAAACAACGAATAAAAGAGTTGATATACACACGAAACATGGCTAAAACCCCTGCAAGTTCCCAGCTGCTTTGAGCCAGCTCATTTTAAATCTCCAGCAAAACACCTCAGTGCCTCCGAGCCAAGCCCGCCTCGGCGGAATGAGCGCAGCGCTGCCGTGCTCTGCCGCGGGGCCGTGCCGGGACGGATCCGTCTCACCTGCGCTCTGCATCCTGCGGGAATCCTACCGGCTCCACCATGGTCCTGCCAGGCCGCCGGGCAGACAGGCAGCGCAGCCCCGCGCTCTCCCCTCCCGCGCCGGCCCTGCCCCGGCCGGTCAGGAATGCAGAAGAGCCGGAGCCGGAGGCGGCCAGCGCCAGCCTCCCTACTCAGCTGCCGGGCTCGGGCTGAGCGAGAGCCGCCCCCCGAGAGCCGCCTGCCCCCTCCGCGCCGGGGATGCGCCCCAAAATCCCCCCGGCTTGGGCACGCACTGCATCTTCGCTGTCCCGAGGGAGCGCGGGGTGCCGAGAGGCAGCGGCAGCGCTCGGGGTGGGGTGGAAGGGGTGTGGGCAGGAGGAGACGCTCCCGTGAAAACCCGTCTGATGCTGAGAAAACGCAGGGATTTCAAGCAGCTGACTCCGAGTCTAAAATCAGCTACAGGGAAACTTAAGAGGGTGATATCACTGCGTACACTGTCCAGAGTGCAAGGAGCCAGTTGAGATGAAAACATCTCAGGAGCTGGACCAGGAACCACATCTGAATGCGTCCGAAAAACTGCGATTCCTTTGAAGATGCTTCCCCACTTCAAATGCTGCTACAGCTTAGGAAATACACAGCACCAAAAAAGCCCCGAGAGTCACTGAAGCAAACAATGGACTTCTCTCTCTTTATTTTCTGCACTGCCTTTTATTTTGTCTTTAAATTGGAATATCTGTGGCTTTCAGAGTGAAATGGTGAAGTCTGATACTAATTGCCTTTTCCTGAGCTCTCGTCTTTTTTTTATTTTAGAAGTGCCGAGAGCTGAACTTCCAGGCGTGGCCTTTTTATTTATTTATAGCTCTTTAAGGCACAGAAGCCAAACCCCACACAGTTTGGTTGTTGCTGCCACCACGCTGTCCTTTACATGTTGCACCACCCCTGGGAGAAGAGCGTGGATCAGTTGGAAAGCCCATGGTTTGTCCTCCAGCAGGTCCCACCTGCCAGCCAGGGCCACCAGGGCACACAGACATACAAGAAGAATGTGAAGTTGTTCAGCCTGTTGCTAAACAGGCTAAAATTGCTCACCCAGAGCTGAGGGGCTGCACGCTCCCTCCTAACTTTTGCTGCTGACAAGAGTGAGTGTTTTGTTTATTTTTAATTTTCTTCAATTTTTTTTTCTAATTTTCTCTAATTTTGCCATTTGATTGCAATACAATATGGTCCTCTGATTCAGTCCTTTTTCCCACGACCTTTTTTCTCGCGGGGTTACTTAAGACATGCTCCTGCACATTCTCTCAGGTAACAATTTCCCACACCCTCAGCGCTTCCCCTGGAAGAAACAGTAGCTTTGGTCACCCTACCTCCTGCCAAGGCTCACGTGGAAAATCTGCGGGAAAAGCAAGCCCAGCCCTTGGGAAAGAAACTTATTGCCATGTGTGCTCAAACAATACTGACTGCAAAATAAATAATAGAGTATTGTTACTGCTCCCTTGTCCTCTAAAGCCAATCACTAAACTACAGCCAGGGATCCCGCACCAGAAGTAGCACTGGAACAGAAGAGAAGCTCCAAAAATAAGGCATTCTCCCCCAAAAATCTGTCACTAACAGCAGCGTAACAAAATGTACAGTCCCTCTAAAGGACACGTCGGTTTGACCTGCTGCTTGGAAATGCCCAGTTACTGGAAGCAGTATGGAAAACTTGGGATCACGGTGGAGCCAGACTCTGCAGAAGAGCAGCAAGAGCTCCAAAGTGACCATGATCTCGTCTCCCTGCCCGGCAGCGAGCCACGAATGCCGTGGTAATCACACAGCGCTCCTCATTCCAGAGCTCTGCTCCAGCGGCATCCGCAGCACCACAGAACAGCATCTCTCCGGAGGGTGGAGCAACAGCACACAATTCATGTGCACCACAGGGTTTCCGAGAAAAGATGGAAAAATTGAGGACTGGGACATGAAAGTTAGCCTGTACATCTTTTCAAAGGGCCCTTGTGCTTTTATGGGCAAATCCTGGCGTTTTGCTTTCTTTCTTTCTTATTATTAGCATTATTTATTTATTAATAATTTGTCTGGATTTGTTTCCATGGTGTGCTTTTTCTATCATTTAGGAATCCTCTGTTTTAAAATCAGGTTCAAACAGAATGGTTAAAACTTTAGGTTCAGATCTGAAATATGGCCATAATCTTATTTCTCCCAAAGAAGCCATTTTTGGTGATGCGGGAAGGTTCAGTCCTGGTATCTATTTTTGTCAATCCTACAATTTGCTGCATGGACCTCAAAAAAAGATTTCTGAAATGCTGAAGAATCTGCCTGACTCAAACAAAGACATCTGCTGAAGATTTAGGCAGAAAGAGTGAACGGGGCAATTAATAAATAAATAAATTAGAGGGGGGAAGGGCAGATTATGTTATACAAGTACTTGGAATTATTCTAGAAATCTACCCAGATTCAGAAACTTGAAATGCAATTTGCAAAGTTTAGGGATAAAAGCTGTTTCCAAAAGACTGTGGCATTGAATAAAAATTAATAGAAATAATAATGATAGTATTATTATTAATATTAATAAAATTATGTGTCTTCGGTTCAAACAACAGGACTTTTCTGCTACTGCTTCAGCTTGTCCATGCCACAGAACAGAGGGAAAAGACCACTGGCGAGGAGGAACAAGTGAGATAACTGGAGTTTTCAATGGTCAGATCCTCACCTAAACTGCATCCAGCTCACTGAAAGGTCAAGGAAATATTTACAGTTTCAACTGAGACGGAAAAATAAGGCAGAAAAACCCTTCAGTTCTTCACAGGGTGATGCACGAGATAAAGCAGCCTCAAACGTGCACCAAGAATTACCAGTCTGTCCCAAAAGCACCTTACTGGACACCAGTTGTACCTTACTGGGCACGAATCCCCGCTAGCACGTGCAGCCCTCTCCAGCGCCGAGGCCGCCTGGGGAACCCGGGATTAGTTTGCAGCAGAGGTGCCTGGTAGAGGAGCTCCCGATGAACTCCAGTGGAGCTCAATAGCCCAGCTCTCCTCCGTGGCTTTATTATTTTTCCTTTAAGTAAATTATCTCTCTGCTGAGCCGCTGAAACGTTTTTGTCCATTTTGCAGATAAAAATCACAGTTCTAATTCTCTCCTCTCTTTGTGCCACGAAAGAGGGATCACTGACAAAGGGTGGCAGGTCAGTAAAACCCCCAGTGCGCGCTTGGGCCGTGGCTCCACTCCCACTGTCAGAGCACTGGCTCGATCAAAGCCAGCACAGAGAGCAGCTTCGTGTTACACCCAAGCTGCTCTAACTCCAGGCTGCTACTGGGGGTAATTTGGAACATCTCCCAGGTCACATTCAAAGCCAACCCATCAACACAACAAGGATGAGAGCATGGCTTCGCTGCGTGAGGCTGAATTGATTCCCCTGGCAAGCGGCAGAAGCAGCACCGAGGAGGGTGGGAAAGCAGGGAGACAGGAACCTGCACATCCCTGCACAGCAGAGAGAGCTTTGTGCGTTTCATGTTGGGCAGACTTCAAACTAGATGCGCCTAATCCAATCTCATAAATATTTGCATTGTTGAGTATCAATTTATGCTAAAGCAATAAACTGATCAATAGCTAATTCTGTAAACTAATACCAAACTCTGAGCCAGATCAATGTTTTTAAGTTTAGCTCAACAGTTCAAATTAACTCTAGGCAAGACAAGGAAATTCAGGTAGTAGGAAGGAAGGCTAATTTTCCATTAAGTGCTAAGCCAGTTGTTACTGATGGAAAAAAGGTAAGTACACATGGTTGGCTGAAGTGTAATTACTTTTTGCCACAAGATAAACAACTAGAAAAGAGAAGCTACAAAATTGAACAATCCACAGTGAGTTCATATATGATTTAAAGTAGATTCCTCTGAAGAATTCCATAAATAATTTTTTATTGCTGTTCTTGAGAAAACAAAGGAAAATCATAGTGTCCTTCATAACAAACCAAGGTTTGGTTAGAACACAGGCAACAAATCTGCCTCAGATGGCCCAAGAGCCACCAGTCCTTAGAAATTACTACATTGCACAACATGCTCTCCTTACAAAGTATTCTTCATGCTCATTATATTTAAAAATCACTAAAGTGATTTTTTGGTGTGTGCTCTGAAAGCAGTGGGCAGGGATGTAATATACATTTCCAAGGGAGAAAACAAAAAAATAGCCCTAATGGACTGCGACACTACCACAATGGATTATGTGTCAATATTAGAAAGCTGAGATTGTGTGTTCTTACCCCTTCCCTCTGCCCTAAAAAGGTTTAAGATCTAAACAGATAAAATTTGCTTAATGATGAAACTCAGCTTTCAGCACAGATGATCTGTGTGCAAGGGAATAAAGTTTCAGCAGCATTCAGAACAAACCAAAATCCTTTGGCTTCGCTTGCGTTATAGAAGAAGAAAGATAGCAGCTTGGCAATTTTCTGTATACAAATAACTCCAGTTGCCCAGGGGAATGTCACTGAGATCCAGGCATCCTGTTGGTTACATCCAGCCTCCCTGGAGTCAGCTTTCATTTCAAGCGGAGTTGTCTAAACTCTACATCCTTCCAAGGCAGGCAAATTGCACTGTACACTGTCCAAATTTCAGATTACTTCAGGGCTTTTCCCAAAGTTTCCTAACCTCTTTTGTGGATGCAAAAGATAGCAGGGTACTTTTCATACAGTAGATGCTTCCCCGTGTAGCCTGTGAAGATGTCCAAGAGCAGCTGGATTCCACAGAGGTTTTTAAAAAGGCAACTCACGGTTTGTACGCATTTGCATTTCAGGACAGAATAGGATGGGTAAACAATGTCATCTAAAGACTTAAAAGTTTCAGAATTTCAATTCATCTTGGCATAGTTACACTCCCTACTAATCATACCCAAGTCACAGCACTGAGAGATCATGACCCAAGGCACCAGACAGTGAAGCAGGCAAAGGCTGTAGTTGTCAGCAAACCCTTGTTTGTGTAATTACATGAGCCAAAGGCTTCAGATCCCAGCTCACTAAAGGCACCCACGCACGGGTTTTGGCAGCTCTGGCAGGCCTGGGCTGGAGGGAAGCAGAGGATGGAGCCATTGGGCTCAAAATGCATGGGAGCACCTGCAGCCTGTGGAAACCCCGCGTGGTGTCACAGCCCACAGGTGAAGAACTGAGCTCCCACCCCGACCTCAGGCCAGCATCACCTTGCAGCTCCCGGGGGCACTGCAGCTGAGGTTTGTGGTACAAAGCACAGGTCAAAAAGAAAAACAAAAAAAATCCCCAGCCACTCACTGGGGCTTGCTAAATGACATGACAAAGGGAACTGGCAGCAAGGCATCTGCTCCTTCAGCCTCCTGGGCCTGCGAGAGGAGGAGGGGAGTCCCTCACAGGTACACACAAACACGCTCGTGCAAGCCCAGGTCGGGCAAACCCAGAGAGCTGCAAACATGTCAAGTCAGCACATCTGAATCCATCTTCCTGCCAGAGATACTGCCAAACACACCCCTCAGTCTGAGGGCTAAACCCAAGGCCCGCTTTGTGTCCCTGCCATGCATAGCAGTTGGCAGTAGATGGGTATTTTGCACGTGGCAGCACGATGACAAAGCGGACAGTGCTCCTGGGAAAATTACTTCATCAAGACACATCATAAATCCCTACAGATGAGACACAGGGAGCTGCAAAGTGCATTTTTTCATCCCTACTTTCTAACAGATACTCTCTGCAGGCCAAGTTGAGTGGTGGAAGGTGAAGGATAGCCCTCTTGTTGGCACACAATTTTCTTAGGAGTTACAGGACCTCTATGATATCAAATTCCTGCATATCTCCTAAATAAATCTTCCCTGAACATAAAAATCTTTACTGAATGTAAAAACTGGTGCACTGCAGATTCTTCCACTGAGCAGGTCACAAACAATCCCTTTTCTTTCAAAACAAACTGTCTCCCTCTCCCCAGCCCTAAAACTAGTAACACTTTCCAGGTATTTATCCTAGCTTTTAGTGTACAAGGATCATAATTATGTGGTGAGCACAGAGTAAATCTATTTTTTCCTTCATCACAAATACTCATTCCAGCTGGAATATACAGAAAGCAAGGCTCAGCTTTGATAGTTTTAGCTGTAAACAACCTTATCTTAAAAACAGCAGTCATTAAAATTACCCCAGAAATCATCTTAGCTCTTGTCTGTTCTCTCCTGCCAGGTGTTTACCTGAAGGAAGAGCACGGGCTGGGTACTGGAGCAATCCTCCCCAGGCAGGAGGGCTCAGCAGAGACTTGCAGGAACTGTTCTAAGAGGTACACACCAGGCAGCAATGAAATCAGACGTTGCTTAACTCATCTTCTGTTGCTCACTCCATTTCCAAAGCCTCTGGATTTTCAGAAGAGTTCAGAGGCAGGGTTTCTGCCCAGCTAACTGCTCACCTGGTAGCAATGCAGTTTGGGCCTGGCATCAAAACAGATCAGTGCTTCATTCTCAATGCTAGTGACTCAGGGTGAGGACAAAACTAAAATTTGCAAGGAGCATCTTCACCTCCGACCTGCTTTCAGCAAGCTTTTTTTCAAGAGACGCATATTCAGACTGAGACAAAGCAGGGTTAACTTGTTTCAACAAGTGAAACAGTCTTTTTTTTCTTCTTGGATGATTCCACCTCCAAATATATAAAGATTTATTTGCATCACCACTAGTCTTTCTAAGCATCAGAGAATACCCAAAACTCTCCCTGATGATGATGCTTCTTCCTAATAATTTTAAAAACCAACAGCAACTAAGACCAAACCCCAAAGCCTTTCCTCACATTCAATTTGTCCTGATATTTTCACATATGAAGGCAAAAAAAAATCTCTTATTAATGCCACAAAGCTGCCAGAATTCAAACTTTTGCTGTGTGTTCTCCCTAACAACTCTCATTTAGAGCGAACAGGTGGCGAGAAGGAAGCAGAGCAAGAGAGAAGACGATTATTTTGGGAAAGGAAGTGGTAGCTGCTACTAGCCTGTCAAACAGCATGAATGGTGGAAATCTGAATCATGCTTTTACTGTATGAATGGCTAATTCCAACACACTATCATAAACAACGATCCTTTAAAAGGATGTAATCTCCCTAACAGGAAAAACTACACCTGTTAGAAAAAGAGCAGGATCTGAAGCAGAAACGGAGGCAAAACAGAGATGGACCAGCTTGAGTTCCTCTTCCTGTGACATTCAGGTGCTGGTCTCCAGGGCCGGCACCACACTTTGGAACAGAAGTGGCCCATTGCAAATGACACTTGAAAGAAGGTTAGAGGCTGTCAAGCTGGAGTTAGAGAGAAATTACAGATACATTTTTAGCTTTCTTAAACGGAGGCTCCTCTGAGTCAGTGCTGCCAAGATGAAATCCTAGCAAGTAAATGACAAATTCAGTGTGCCTGTTCACGCACAGAGGTATTACTACAATGACAGGGATTATGCAGCAAGGAAGTTTTATGGCATATATTTAACGGATGGCTTGCTGACACAACTCAGTGTACAGTGTATCTTCCAGACAGGAATTAAGAATCTCAACATTAGCAACAACCTCTCCACTGCCTGCAAGCAGAGGGCAAGCTCCTAAGTGAGCAGTAGATGCTGGGTGCCTTTGGAGTTACAGTTTTTAAGTGATCTTATTAGCTTTCAGTGTTTAAACAAGTCACTTTCTATCTTGTGTTTTCTTCCTGTGTCCGGCCCTCCGGCCCTCGTTTGAGGGTGACCACAGTGGTTTCTGCCTGCACAGAAGGGATGGCTCAGCTGCTCTGCTGGCAGCTGCTGAACCATCACAAATTACAGCTTACTGTACTGAAGTATGTGGAAATTGGTGTCTATCTTAGTACACGGGACTGTAACCACGGTGGTGCAGCAGCTGCCTCCAAACAGCTGAGCCAACCCTGCAGCAAGGGTGAAAAATGAAAGAGACGGCGAGAACGACTTCAGCAGCCCTCGGGTGAAGCACACTTGACTTAATGCTGAACTCTGTGGAGTTACAGATCTCTTGCTTCAATTTCTCAGATGTAGCGTGGGTAGTTTCTCTCCCACACACTTCCTAGGAATGGTGCTACACGGATGTAGCATAATTCTGTAAAGAATGCCACAGAACTCTGCAGAATGGGTACTACTGCTGATTCTGCAAAGCCCTTGAAGAACACGCACTGTTCTGTTTGCTCCACTAACAAAAAGATTCTCATACAAGTAAGTTCTAACTTTATTGCTACAAATAAAAATGAGCCCCATCACCTTATCCCTCCCTTTTTTATTTTTAATAAAAAAATCTATTAATTAGCAAATCACAAGAGAGGCACAGCAACCTTACCCAAGGAAAAGAGCAAATGCTATTGCTGTGCCTCCACCTCTGCACTAAAGCCATTCCCAAGGAGCTCTTCTTCAAGGAGTAATTTCAGATATGACTGTCAGATGCAATGCCTGCAGTTGCCATGTTATCCACATGCTTCCCTAGGACGAGCTCGATATTCTTATCAGCTCTGCATAGCAATTTCTCTACCAGATACTGTGGCTGCCTCTGCTGCGCCTTTCAGCTTTTGGTGTCCATTCCAAAGCTATTTTAGTGCAGTTGTTATCTGCACTGCTTGTGATATGTCCTGGCTGCCACCATCTGTTTCTTTCTCTGTATAAAGACGTGCAATGATTCCCTTCACTAATGTGTCCTCTGGCTCAGTGTCTTGACACAAAGCTATTCCCACTGCTTGCTATCAACCCACTTTTTTCACTAGCAGGAATTCTGTAATCATGGCAAGAGTAATTTTTAACTGGGATGTGAAAACAAGGGAACTACCTAGGGCACTGCAATCCAAGATTATATATAACCTTCCCTCCTCCTTGCTCTCATCCACACTCACAGAAAGGGCATTGCTCCATTCTTCCCTTCCCACTGCATGCCCAGTTGCTTTGGCCACACACTCTGTGACATCTCTATTCACTACAGCTGCAGCTCTCACACGGAGAAGACCATGTAGATACCTTGTACTTTCAATATATTCTTGTCAGGCTTATATCAAATAACACACTACGAGATGCCACTTGCATCTAAAAGTGAAGCAAACTACACAGCAAGGCAGATACCAAACAGCAGAGTCATCCACTCTCTCTGGCCCACAGGAAAAATCAAGACTGTTACAAGGTTCCATTTAAAAACATAACACTGGGATTTCCAGCTATTGAGATGCTCAGTGAAGTCTAGAAAATCTACACATTTTTTGCACATGGTATAGAAGAAGGCGGCATTTCAATCTTAGATTTTTAAAGATCCTTCTAGCTTGTGAAGCTACAAATTATAGTCATTGCCTAGTGCAGACTGGCTGCAATACAATTCTTCATTCACCCCACTATCCATACAGCTGGAGTAAGTACTTTGCCTACAACACCACGTACACACGATTAATACTGGGTTTAGTTCCAAACAAGAATGAACACTTATTCATATGGCAAAACAAGATGATCATTTAGAGGTGCATTTGAAATGCCACAAACAAATCCAGTCAGGGTTCTTTTCATGTGGCTCATCTCAAAGTATTTTCCAGTTTTCCCTCTAAATCCCCAACTTTTGCCCTGTTTGATCTAGGAATCTAAGAAATAGAAAAAAGAACCTTATCTGCCTTCCTCAAATAAGGAAGAGTTAAACAGTGTTACTGACAAGTACAAATAAATAAGCAATATGGTTGCAATGTGTTAATTAACTATCTACAAGAGTGGGATTGTCCTTACTTGTGTGCAATATACCCACAGAATAAAATTCTTACTTAAAAAAAACCAGCTGAGGCTGTGAAATGAAAAATACTTTATCTGCTCTTTACCTTTGATAGTTGTTATCAAGGCTGCTTTATTATTTACAGATGCATGTTTTTTCCTCATAGCTCACTCTCCCAGGAGTGACATTTTTCACAGCTGAACCAGGAAAGAATTGCTCCTAAGTCTCACCAGCCTATGCCAAGGAAAGCTTCTTGCATAGGCTGGGAAGAGAAAGAAAAGCTTGCTTGTGTGTGGTTGCTGCCTCTTCCTTCTTTTCTGGAAAGAGCTGGAATGGTGCTCTTTATGCAACCACAGGTGGGGTGGAAAAGAGAGGGAACTGGGCCAAACCTGGACTTGGGAAACCACTGCAACACAGCCTTTATCTGTCACTTTTAATACCTATCTTTTCTTTTGCTTTGCCTAAATTTCAACATGGATAATTATAGCAAACAGCAGGCAGAGGGCTGCTTCTTTTAGGAACTGCACCCTGAACAGGCATGAGGTAAGTTAGAGAAAAACCTGTTATTCGGTGCTTGTTGTGAAAATATGAAGCAAAGGAAATTCCAGAGGTGAGGTAAAACATAACCACCTAACAGTTCTAAACCAGCGGGAACCACTTAGAGCCAGCTGCAAGAGCTGCATTCCAACTGACCCGCATCCAGCAGCTCTCACCTGGAAATCCCAGGGCTGCATGGTGAGTTAAAAACACAGCTACCAAGCTCCCCATGTGCAGCAACAGCCATGCTCCTCGAGTACCCCATGACCATCTCCCCGGTGTTTGACATTCACTTCGCTGGAGGCATTTACGCACAACCTCCGCATCCTGCGGTGGTCCCCAGCAAGCGGGGCTGCTCTGGCAGGCTGCTGCCCTCTGGGAGCTCGCAGCTCAGCTGATGTGTGTGTGTTTCCCGTGGCCAAGGGCTCTCTTACCTAGTTGGGCGGCCCCCTCTGCCGGGTACTCGGGGAACTGGCCCTCGGAGGGAACGCTAACGGTTCGGCGCAAGCAGCGCCCGCGGGAGGCATCCTGCGGCTCTGGGACCTCTTCTGCAGGCGCCTGCGGAAAAAACATGCCGACAGCTGTTAACTCGCCACCAGGCCACGCCGATAACGTGCCACCTTCGTAGGGGACTTCATGAGCTACTCATCTGCTAATAACAATCGGGCGCAGTGCGGCACCTGTTGCCTCAACACAGAATTCCGGATGCTCCCCGGTGAGGAGCACAGCAGCCCAGCGCTGGCCGCGAGCAGGGGCCAGCAGCCTCTGATCCACAGGGGCCAAGCCACAACCCGGCCCAGCCCCGACTGACAAAGCCAAGCCCCGACTAACAAAGCCCAGCCCCGACGAACTCTCCTGCCTTTCCAACCGGACCCGCGGCTGCTCCCACCCTGCCAAAGCGCAGCAGAGGCTGCTGCTCAATGCCACCCGCAAACCTTTGGGCAAACACAACTCGCGGCAGGTACCTGGTGGGCAAAGGCGCTGTACAGGCGGCCCCAGGCTGCAGAGAGCGTCCTCCAGACGCCGAGAGCCCCGAGCAGTGCGCTCATGGCTGCCTCTTAGCAGCGCTTGGCATTGCAGGTGCCAGCTGAGCTGGGCACTGGGGAGCCACTGGATCCGTGCTCGCCCCGACCCAGAGCGTGCGGCAACTGCAGCCACACGGGCACCCGCACCGCTCGCTACTGGCCGCCGCACGTTCCGTTGGTGGCTACCACACGTGCTGTTGGTGGCTACCACACGTTCCGTTGGTGGCTACCACAGGTTCTGGTGGTGCCTGTTACCATTCCTCGAACCCACTGCTGGGCGGGGCTCCCGCAAACCTTCCACCATGTTAATGCTCCGTAGCTTGTTCTACACCGGAGAATAGATAACACTCCCCAATTCCACTGACAACATTAAAGTAGCAAAGAAACACAAAAAGATCCCCTTAAATCGGACTTAAAAACCCTTTGTTCTTCACAGAAAACTCCTCCAAAACCACAGCCTCAGTGTACACCGACAAAACAGAACTAAATCCAAGACTGCAGGACGGGTACTCATTGCTTAGCATGAGACCAGCCTGCTCTAAAAAAATACACCTTTGTGACCAGGTGAAATGGGCTGGGCCAGCAGCCTCTGATCCACAGGGGCCANCAAAGCCACAACCAGGCCCAGCCCCGACTAACAAAGCCCAGCCCCGACTAACAAAGCCCAGCCCCGACGAACTCTCCTGCCTTTCCAAACTGCTTCCCGGTGCCAGACCCGCGGCTGCTCCCACCCTGGCAAAGCCCAGCAGAGGCAGCTGCTCAATGCCACCCGCAAACCTTTGGGCAAACACAACTCGCGGCAGGTACCTGGTGGGCAAAGGCGCTGTACAGGCGGCCCCAGGCTGCAGAGAGCGTCCTCCAGACGCCGAGAGCCCCGAGCAGTGCGCTCATGGCTGGCCCTTAGCAGCTCTTGGAATGGCAGGCGCCAGCTGAGCTGGGTACTGGGGAGCCACTGGATCTGTGCTCGCTCCGACTCAGAGCCTGCGGCACCTGCAGCCACACGGGCACCCGCACCGCTGGCTACTGGCCGCCCCACGTTCCGTTGGTGGCTACCACACGTGCTGTTGGTGGTGCCTGTTACCGTGCCTGGAACCCGGGGCTGGGCGGGGCTCCCTCAAGCCTTTCACCATGTTAATGCTCCATAGCTTGTTCTGCACCAAAAAATAGATAAAATCCCCCAATTCCACTGACAACATTAAAGTAGCAAAGTAACTCAAAAAGATCCCCTTAAGTCTGACTTAAAAACCCTTTGTTCTTTACAGTAAAACTCCTCCAAAACAATAGTCTCAGTCTATACTGACAAATAAGAACTAAATCCAAGACTGCAGG
>WEIT01019893.1:471255-497807 GCA_013389985.1 Dryoscopus gambensis | reverse complement strand
TGCAGCTCTGTCCTACTCCTCAAGAGGTTGTGTGGGAGCTCCTGAATGAGCTTACCCAGTTGCTCCCAGAAAGAAATAATTTGTCCTTCAGTGGTTTCCCACTGATGAAGCATGTAGCAACCAGGACTAGATGAGCAGGCAGTTTCTTTCTGCCTCACAGATAAGAGAGCACAACATTTTGCAGACTGGGAGCAAAGTAAGAAATTACTTCTTTCACCAAACATTTGTAAAATTTGGTGGGCTGATCTCTGTTAATTACTGCAGTTGAAAGCACACTAGGAATTGGGAATGTACAGTTTCTGTTGCTAGTAAAATCAATAAATACCCGAAGTAGGAGATTTGTGGGTTAATTTGGAATAAATATAGTTAACTGTCCATAGAAACAATTGTATTGATCCTTGTTCTGAACTGCTCAAATTGCCTGGAATTTAAAGTCTGTTCTGCTAAGTACACATTTTATATTAGAAGAAATTTCTGTGTTAAACCAAATATATTTTAATGTTGTATGACAGATGTTGGTGTCTGCTGGAAAATTAATCAATATTTGCATATTTTGATCATACATGAAGTGCCTTAAAAAGAAAATGCATTACAATTACTCATTAAAAAGCAACAGTTATCTTCTCTAACATGCTGTAATTGGTGTACGTATAACAAATACTTAATATTAGGTAATTTTTATATAAAGCTTTTTATTTTTTATCATCTAGACAGAACACAGGATGTCTCAGAAGTATCTTTCTCAATCCAGTGAGGCTTTGCTACAGTCTATGGCTATTGCATTCAGTCATAATGTTACTGATGTACTGGCTCTTACTAGTTTGGAAATGGTGGAATGCTTTCGACAATTTGATCCAATTTCAACTAGCCAATTTTTGGCACTTCATCAGGTAAGGCAACTAATGTTTGTGCTGCTTTTCAGTGTGAGGGTGTTTGAAGTTGCATAAACTAAACTGTATTTGCATAGCCTGAAAATTGGTCATACAGAACACATGTAGGGTTCCATGTAAGGACTAGTGTGTAATACAGATCATCAAATATATGATATATTTGCTAAGTTCAGAACATTTCCTCAATGTTTTTTTAACAATTCTATTATCTGTTGTGTTTGACCTGACATTTTCACTGATGACTGCATACATGAAAAGATTTTAATAAGAATGAATGACTGTATTGTAATTAACAAAGATAAAACATTGCCACAAAATACAACTTCATCCCTCCCTAACAAATAATTTTTAAAATGTTTCTCTGAATTTGTTCATTCATTATTTTGAAGTGGATAATTCAGTTCACATTCAGTTTGTCAGACTGATACCTGCACAGCATGGTCCCATAGACAGCTTGAAGGTTGTATGCATGTGAATATGTGCCTCCATCAAAGAGAAGATGCAGAATGGCTGTAGGGCTTATGTTCCCTGCATCAGGAACAAATAACTCATAGTTCCTACACCAGCATCTCTATTCTAGAAATACAAAAAAGCACCTTATACTACTTTCCTTCCTGCCATATCAATGCAACCGAAGGAAGTTATGACGAGCAGAAAGCACTTGACTCTCTGTCAACACTTAAATTTGCAAACACCTGCACTCATGGGTGGAATGGATTAGCTGGGTCTTCTGGTATATTAGAATCAGCTAATACTGGATTTGTTAGCTCAACTCTTTATCTCTGTACTCCTGTACTCCTGCAGCACACTCTATTATTTATGCTGTGCTGTCAGACTTGTTAGTGAACAATCTAATACAATGTATAGCAAGGCACCAGAATGATGAGTCATCATGTCTTTTACTGGGCAAAAAATTCTGCTGATTCAGTTATTACTGCCCAGAANTGCCCAGAAATGTTTGTATTAAGCCTCCCTTTGGAATTTTGATTAGATGAACCTGAATTGCCTTTTTTTTTTCTTTTTAATGTGACAGCTGCATTAAAAAAATAAAGCTTTAGCTCTTAGCTAGCATTGGTTCAAAGGACAGGATTAGTATGTTTGCTGAAAGTTTATATAGTCCGACCCATNATGTGATGTGATGATGTGATGTGATGTGATGTGATGTGATGTGATGTGATGTGATGATGTGATGTGATGTGATGGCTGTCCATTAAAGCACAGAAACAGAAAAGACTCAGCTTACTTGAAAGGCTAAGCTAAGAACACAGTATTTACCATTCCATATAGACTTTAGATGACTGAATGCAGGAACCTTGAGGATAAATGTAGACAAAGAAATCAATTCCAGCTATTTGTATTTAAGAAATCTTTCTTAGTTATTGTCAGACTGTTTACATTAACCTGTAAGTGCAAACAGCAGGCTTCTGCTAGTTCATCTCACCTTTCAAGCAAGAGAACTTTTCTTCAACATAGATATATGTTATAAAAAACCATAGCGTATATATTTATTTGTTTTATTTTTGTGAAGGAAAATAAATAGATGTAAAAATTTTACAGAGTTGTTCAGTGTCTTTGATGATGAAGAGTATCCTTCTAACCGCTACATCCAACACTAGCAGCTCTCAGCAAGCAGCATTGCTGCATCTTCAGAATCATTTAAAACAAAACAGAAACACAAGTGATCTTCTAAAATGTGTGGAACAGCAACTGACTGCTACTTCAGTGGTAACTTTCTGAGCTGCTAATTAGGGGTTTATATATACGTTATATAAATTCACACAGAGAGACCTTTGTGTGTGTACAGGACATGGGTTGGTGGTGGGTTGGCCATGCTGAGAGAACGGTTGGATTCAATGGTCTCTGAAGGCTTTCCCAACCTGAACAACTCTGAGATTCTAAGAGCCACCTCTGCATCTTCCCCTGCTACCAAAATCTTGCCACATAAAACAATTTTATATAGTACTTGTTGGTAAAGTGTCTCTAGTAAAATTATTTTCAAATATAGATGTTACTATTAATTATTCTACTCACTTCCTTTGATAATACTCTGCCAGTATTTGATAGCATTTTAACTTCAGAAATAGTGTAGTGGCCATAAAAGTCATGTTGTTATGAAGAGTGGACTAAGCTACAGTATTTGTAATTGGTTTTAAATAATATTGATACGTACTTCTGCACTGCACAGAAGTTACATGATCATAGAATGGTTGAGGTTAGAAAAAATCTCAGAAGGTCATCTTGTAAAACCCCGCTGCTCAAGCAGGGCCGCGTAGAGCTTGTTGTCCTCGACCATGTCCAGATGGCTTCTGAATTATCTCTAAGGATGGAGGCTCCACAGCCTCCTTGGACAACTTCTGCCAGGGCTTGCTTCCCTCACAGGGAAGCAGTATTTCCTGTTCTTTGGACAGAGCCTACTGTCCTGGGCACATCTGCTGAGTGTTTGGGCCTTTTAGTATGTTCTTTCCTAGAATTACTATCAATTTTCTAATGAAAGAACTGAGAATGGGGTTTGTAAAGTCAATGAAAATAATACTACTTTTGAACTACTGTACAGGCATGGAGAAACCTCTGTATTCCTGTTGAACATTTTAATATAGTGGATGAATTGCCATCCAGTTTCTACATAGTTATTCTCCAGCATTCAGAAGACAGGTATAAAATTTCATCATTTTGATTTAGCACTTTTTGTCAAAAATGTAATCTTTCTTTACCTGGTTGATTATTTCCTTTCACTTCTAATTTTGATGGACTTGAATTTTAGGATAATGAACTAGTTAATATATAAATAAAACTGCCTGCAGCTCAGTTGTATGTTTTCTGTTCTTTTGATTTCCCTAATTATCTCTTAAATCTCCAGAGGTCTCTTGAAAGGTTTCAGGCCATTCTTCATATCTTTCCTAAGTCCTGTTAAGAGTTTCCTGCTTTTATTGCTTATGCTTCTGGAAATCAGAGAAGGGGTCGTATTTAGCTTTATAAAGCCACTAATTATCTGATTATTGCAGCCTAATTATCTGCAATAAATTAGCTCATAAATTGAGCTATAGCAACTGACTGTGAGTGCATTCACCAATTTACAAAGTCTTAAACACCTGCCATGGAACAAATAGAAATCTACCTTATTGGTTATACAGTAATAGAAGAATTTACCTTACAACTCTCAGTTTGTTCCAGCTAGAATTTGCAGGTTTTTGTACCCAAGGTGGGGTTAGTTACTGCATCATGAGAGTATTTGTGGGCACATTAAATTAGAGGGTAATAATTACTAATCTAATAAATTTGAGTCATATAAACAAGGCTAGACAGTCAAATAAACAATGCAGCACTTTTCTGCTTTCCACAGATCACATTTGTACAGTTCATTGATTGAGATGCCCAAAGTAAGTACTGCACAGAAAAAAGGAAAACTCACTCAGCGGATGGGTAAGTACCTCTTACATTTAAGAGATATAAATCATTGCACTGATGTTATGAGAAGGCTCGTATCTTTCACTGTTGCCGTTAGTAAAATTTTAAAGTATTTTTTCATATAATTTTAATTCTTCTTAATTACCAAGGAACATAAATTCATAAATATATGTTTCATTATCAGATGTAATATATCTAGTCACAATTTATATAATTTTTGTTTATATTTGAAGGCTGAAGTTGTTATAGATAAATAATAATGAAGTTCTTTCCATTGTACATTTCTGTATATATTTTGTAGTTTTTATATATATAAATTTTTTTTTTTTATTTGCAAAGAATACATGGCTAGAAACTGATGGTGTTTGTACAATCATTTCTTCAAGTATGAATATGTCTCAAAAAGACTCTTAGGAGAGTGTTAACCTCCTTTTAATAGTGCAGGCAAAAGTTTCTCGATTTCCTGTGAATCCTGATGCGTTTCGTATTTTGTTGGACAAAATGCGTCTCTACAAGCAGCAAAAGATGAAGAGTCACTTTAAACAAACTGTTATTCAGAACTTGCAAGAGTGTGTCTCCAAAACAGACGTGGTAATAAATTTTATTACATCATATTTAAAATTGGGTGAAAAACATGTACTAAAAATATGATAGACATTCCTTACACAGAATTTTTCAGTTCAGTCCAAGTGTGGCATCCCTAGTCTTCACAGTTACTAAATGCTTTGTACTTTGCTTCAAAATTTAATCTTACTGTGCTATTGTTGCTGGTTTTGTCATTCAGGAGCTTTGAAATGTTCAGTAGTTTATCAGAATTAAAATGATGCAGTTGACATGAGTTTACTTGAAAATGTGCCATATTTCCGAGATTTGCATTTGCAAATGTACACTGCCTTTCATATCACATGAAAGTCCCTGCTGTTCCAAGGAAAAAAACAGGACCATAGATTGTAACCCTTTAATTAAAATAAAACTATCTTAGCCAGAGATTTATTACTGATTTCCAACACAGAAAAGTCTTCTCCTTGCGCATACAGTATCTTCCGCACTGCAGCTTTTTCTTTGGGTGCAGTTGATCCAAGTCTGTTTGTTAGTCACAAAATTTTGCTTCAAGTACTCATTTTGTCAGAGTCTAAGTTTGTAGAACACTCTTAAATTCTAGATGATAAAAGTTTTCTGTAACTATAGTTGCAGGAAGACTCAGTTCTTTGAGAACATTGTCACAGTCAATGAGCACAAGTTGTGTAACAAGTTTACTGGAAAAACCTGCAACTTTCACACTGTTAATCTCCAAGGTGACAGAAAGTTTTCTATCCATGAAATGTACAAGTCTACATTCTAGCATTTTACTTTTATTTTTGGCTTCATTAGAGAAAATGTAGGTTTTTCAATTCCAAAGAAAATTCACAGTTAAATATAGCCTTAACAAAAGCTGGTATAGCCCTATTTTCATTATTAATATAAAAGTAAAAAATATAGATCATATTGAACTTTCTGTACAAATTTTCGTTGTTTTAATCACACTAATTTGACTATCTTGGTCTAAAACAATTGTAAGAAGTGGGCACTTTAAAATGAGTTAGATTTAACCAATCCCTTTCCACCAGTAAGGAGAAACGAGTAAAAATAAATTTAAAAATAACAGTTTACCAAAAAAATGAAATAGGAATAGGCAAAAATAATAGTAATAGTCATTAGTTACAAAGTTGCTGAAATCTCATGAACTCCCCAGGACAAAGAGAAACTCACAGTGGCGGAGTGATCTCTTCCCCAACACGGCGCCCTCCACGGGCAGCGGCCTGTAGGGAGACAAAGGGAAAATGGCGTCAGGCCCCAGTCTCGCCACCAGTGGCAGCTTTGTCAACAAAGGCAGCTGGCACGCTCTGGCGACTGGTACTTGGTCAAGGGCTAGAACTTGGGACTTTGCCTTCCTCTCAAGAGAAGATAGCAAGGCGGCCGGCTGGGGCAACTTGGTGCCTTCTCACCCCAGGCGGGCGCTGCTGGTGGGCTGGCGTGCCCACACAGAGCAGGGCCGGTCTGCTCCTCTTGCTGTGATGCTGGCTGCAGACAGGCAAGCGTGGAATTTGCCCCGAGGATGTCCAGGACTGTGAAATGTAGCCTCTCAGGGAAGAAAAATAAAAACACCACCACTCATAGCCACCCCACCCAAACACAAAAGAAAACCGAAAAAAGGGAGCCTTCACCTGGACTGCCTCAGCTCTATAGCAAAAGCCAGGAGGCAAGAGAGAGCCAAGAGGCAAGAGACCTCTGCTTGGGCGACTCTGACTTTTACGAGGGACTGGCACTCCCCTGCCCCGCAGTTCTGTTCCGGCGGCAGGGCCTTCAAGACACACTGACAGTTTTGGGCACAGGTAGTTATAGAACACAGTAACAGTTTGGGATACCCAGGATATTGAAAAATCTGGTCCTTGAATTATAATTCTGTTTTATTCATCATGTTAGCATCTTTCTCTTAAAATACCGAGTATTGAAGATGGTTGAAGTGTCCACAACTTTCTCTTGACCATGGCAAGCCTTTGTTCTATTGGCAAGTTTTTAAGGATTGCTGTAGTTGCACAAGTTAAAAAATAAGGTGCTAAGATAGTGTCAGGTTGAACAGAGGAAAAAACCAAGTGACTTAAGTTTTTAAAAAGCATATGCATTACAACTCCCAGAACTTATGCATACAGCTTGTACTGAGCCACACAAGCCTTGGATGAGAAGTTCATTATTAATACCAACACTCTTCACCATTTAGTTGAGCTTGTTTGTCCAGTTAGTGGGTTTGTGTCCATCTGTGTTGGAATTTACAAGCTTCAGATTTCAGTGTCTCTCTCTCCTACATGATTCTGTTTTCCCCGTATCTGTTTTCTTCATTCTGATTAGTTTTTTTCCTAAACTGGCTCCACTGATCTCTCCATATGCTTTCATTTGCTGCTTCTCTGTTCATCATGCAGCTTTTTTTCACTTCTCAAAGTTGTCCTTACACAATTTCTACTCATTATTTGGAGGAACACATTATAATTTCTTTCTGCTATACTTTTCTGCCACTCTCCGTTGAAATTGCTGAAGTATATCAATTGTTATAAATAATAAGTATTGACATCTTCTAGTGATTCTTATGTTAGAGTATTTTGCAAATGCTGGTACAAAATTTTGAAATAAAGAAGTTTTGAAACCAACTTCTTATATTTTCCATTTTATGATCTTTCACATTATTTTATTCAGTCTCTGATTTAATGTATTACAAAATATATATATATAATGGTATTTAACAAGAATGGAGATTGAAAGTATTCAAATTTTTGTTTCTATGTGTGTGATAGACTCCAACAGAGACAGTAGATGATAATAAGCTTGATTTGACATCAGATTTCTCTGAAATAATAGAAATTATGGAAGACTATCTGAAACCAACGCTGTCACAGTTTGATTTTTCCGCTATCAGGTAATATATATTGACTTTGATTATCATTTGTGAAAACTGAGCTCTGACTCAAGTCCCTCAAATAAAGGAATGGTTTTAGCAAAGATACCCTGTTGAATGAATGTTTCATGTCTTGAAAGAGAGTATATTCAGGATATGTCAAACTAAGAATCTGAGCAATATGGTAGACTAATGGCCATTTCTGATGAGCACTGTTCTACAGCTTAAGTTATACTTAAATTGAAGCTCAAGATGCAACATTATAATTAAACTGTTTAAAGATAGGATTTCTAAAGGACTGGAGCTGCAAAGGGAGTGCGTCCTTTGTGTAAAATTTCACTGAAATTGAAGCAGAAATTGAAGCTGGTAATATTTTCACTGAAATTCCTCTTCCCAGAGAATCCCAGTGCGTATCAGTTTCAGCAGCTGAAACAGGAAAAAGGAAAGTGAAAGATAAGGACACCAAACAAGTTGGAATGCAGGGTATGTGCTCCCTTGAGTACTGTGGGTTTGTGTGTGCGTGTGTGTGTGTGTTTGTGTGTGTTTATGGACAGATACGAAAATCCAGTAATTTCAGTTTTAATTTTATTTAAAACAGGGAGAGGACAAAGGCTTTAGTATTGTTTTTGGTCTGTTTTATTTTCTGTATGAAGTCAGATATTTCAGTATTCTTTCAAAGACAAATTTAGATGCTGGGTGGAGCCATGCTTCTGCATGTATTTAGAGTCTTCCAAACGATACAGTCTGTAGACACCTAAATGAAACAGCTTTATCACAAACCAGTTTTTCAGGAGAAAAGCTAGAATAAAGAACTTTCTTAAGTCTGCCTATCTTTTTGTTTTGTCTTTTTTTTTGCATTTATCTTTATGGACTCTCACAAGTTGTTAGCTTGCATGCAAGCCTAATGCTGTAGTATGTCCATAAACACATCTCGAGAGTAGTTCTGCAAAAACTGGATAAACTGTCTTCCATGCATCTGCTCTTTTTCTGTAGAAGAGAAATGTTCTTATAATAATATTTAGTACTTTTTTCCTAAATAATAAAAACAAAATTTTTCTATGGAACAACACAGTTAGTATTGGTTAAGAGTTCCTTTACGACTCTATTCTGTTCAGTCCACCACTGCTGTGGCAATTTTGCACATTGTTTTCCTGAATGTATTGCATACATCTGGACTTGGACCTGAGATGGTTGATTATTAATAAGGGAATATTTTTTCTCTCAGAAGAATTGGTGCTAACAAGTGCATAGAAATTTGAGAACATCTTACGTGTAATGGTATCAGAAGAATTTTTTTTCTAATGCGCTTAATCCTCAATACTATGAAGTTCATCTGTCATACAATAGAGGAAACAGGTTTTTGCATCTAACTACAATTATTTTTATACAAACTGAGAACTTAATCTCAATCATGTTCTGTCACATCTTTTTAGATACACGTATGGATTTAGGACTGTATGTAGTATTACTAGGGGATACATTATTTATGGAATTGCCTTTGGAGGCTCTGAGTATATTTAAAGAAGAAGGAGTAAGTTCTGTTTCCAGAGATTTTTCTCTGCAGATTCTCTACAATCGACTACATTGGACTGAGTCAGGTACTATTAGATAAACATTTTTTCCTTTAGCATAATGATACATTAAAAAGATGTTTAAAAATTTTAATATGAATGGTGGTGTATATTTTACTGTAAGACAGCCGCATGCAATAGGTTTCCAGTACTTTAGGTGGACTAGATAGTACAGTAGACTTATTTCAGTAATGTACAGGCTGATCATAGGTGCAGGGGTACCTAATTTAAAATAACCTCAACACATGAAAGAATTATATAAAAACCGTAATCTAAAATTGTAAACAAATTTACAAGCATGTTGTTAAAACTTCAAAGCTATTTTCAGCTGCAATGGAAAAAAAAAAGGAAGTAAGAATTTACACTTCTGTTAATTTATCATTACTGAAAGATTTTGCTCAAAATACCAAATGTAAAATCCTAATCTCTGAAATACTTTCCTCTCAGTTTTTATGCTACACCTGGGCAAAATCAAATCCCCACAGGCTTTACAAACTTTCCCTGATCCACACACTTATAACCTACATAAACTCTTCAGCAAAGTAAGGTTAAGTAAGGTAGCTGGACAGCTGGTAAACTTGTCCTTATGGCATCTTACAACTCATTTCTTAGATCTAGAAGTGAGTAATAAATGCAGGCACTAAGCCTTTTTTGTATGAATCAAAGATACCTTGTATTAATGAATTTAAAAATCTGAAGCTGCATTTTTCTCATATGTTGAGAAAAACACATAAAATTATTAAAACTAGTTGATCCAAAATAAGAAATAGAACAAGTGTAGAAAACCTCACCCTGTACCATGAAAGCATGTTGTTCCAGAGCGATTTTTGTATTGTGTCCATATCTGTAATATTTAGCAATATTTAGCCTCCAGTATAACCTGTTCGCTCTTTTTCCATTTCACCCCTTCTGTCTAAAGGGAAAGAATTGTAAGTAATCTGAGATTAGAATACTTTCAGTTTACATACTCTTACAGGTCTTTCAGAAATACAAGTTTTAGAACATGTAGGGATTTTTCTGTTTCTGTTTTTGAGTGGAACTTCTTATGGTTGCATAATTTTAGAAGTGGATAAATGAGAGGAAACGCAGTGGAAAAATCTCTGTTCTTGCAATTATAACAGTGGCCACTGAATGAGGAAACATGAGTAGTGTGATACTAATGCGTATCTCAAGCATCCATGAACTTTCAGGGCACTCAGTGATAACTGGCTGAGACGTACTCTGGGTGATAATCATATATACAGTGAGAAACATAAGACAGTTTTCTGTGCTTTTAAAAATTCCCTTAAAGAAATAAAAGATCCAATTCAAATATAAATCTTCCTTTTTCCTTTAGATCTCTGTGTGTCCCACAGAACCTCTGGTTATTATATTAATGTCAAAAATTAATAGATACAGTAAATGACTTAGAAACTGCTTTGATGATCACTGTTCAACTCTCTCCAAAACTGGCAGTGTAATGAAGCATTTTCGTGTTTAAGGGATCGCATCTCCTCCTTGTTTGCCACTTTAAAGCCTTTATTTATAGCCGAGAAATTTTGGGTAATGTCCTTGCCGTGCTGTGCTTTGAAATGAATTTTTATTTTTCTACTTCGATCTGTTGTTGTTGTTTTTGTTGTTATTGCTACTACTACTACTACTACTACTGCATCATATTAAATATATGAAGTCCTTCAAGGACATTTATTTGCTAAAACTGCCTATATATTAAAATTTTTTTTTTTTCATTTTCACAGAAACTCAATTTAAAAAAAAAGTTGAAGTATCTAAAGAAACAAGCACAAAAGCTCATCAGAAAAAGAACGTCCAAATGGTGAACTTTCCACATTTTTGTAAATAACCAGAGAACTTGTATAGAAAAGCGTGAAAGTGGGGTGCATAGAAGCTCAATATGTGTGCTAGAATTCTGAAGTGGAATAAATGTCACATAAGTCCATAAGAATCTTGCTTCTTGTTGATTTTGCAAGGAGTTTTTATTTGAAAAATTACATTTTGTAAATGGGACATATTTAATAAGCCACGAAGGAAGCTGCTTAAAGTTACTGAAAATAATTTCTGCAACAATGTATTGTATTTTATATAGTGTATCCATATCTTTTTATAAATCCATATTTATATTTGCATATATGTCTATATATGTGCACACATGTGTATATATGTGTAATATTTGTATATGCATTGTAGCTAATGCAGAATAATTTATTAATTTCCATTGACAGTTGAGTATCATGATGCTTTCAAAACCACATTCAAAACTTTGTTAGCTGTTTGACATGTCTTGCTCTTAGTTGTTTGACACAAAGAATGCAATATTGTTAGTATTTGATCAAAACTTTAACATGTAAGAGAATATGAATTCTTTTTAATTGTAGGCACCAGTTAATCGTGATCTACCATCTAATTGCTTGCCTGTTGACATACGTAATTTTGAATGTATCCTTTCACCTGTTAGCTAAGTATATCAGCTAAATTTCCTTCTTTTGTTGTTTAAATATCATTGTTTGTGATTAACTATTTATCAGATATTGTGGACCCCTATAATGAAGGAAGAGAAGCAGGTAATATATATTAAATAATATCTATCTATCTACCCATGGAATTTAGAAATTTTTTGTACCAAAAAATAAAGTCGTGACATCAAGATGTTGGCAAAAAAGCATTCCTTTTCATCAGAACAGCACAGCTTATCACCTGTAAATGGTGCATCAGTGAAACAGTATAACAGTTAACGGAGATTTTTTGTTAAATCACAGAAAGACTGGTTTGGGTTGGAAGGGACCTATAAGCTCATCTCATTCCACCCCCTGCCACAGGCAGGGACATCTTCCACTGGACCAAGTTGCTCCAAGCTTCATTCAGCGTGGCCTTGGGCACTGCCAGGGATCCAGGGGCAGCCCCAGCTGCTCTGGGCACCCTGTGCCAGGGCCTGCCCACCCTCCCAGGGAACAATTTCTTCTGATACCTAACCTAAACCAACTATATTTCAGGGTAAAGCCATTCACCCTTGTCCTGTCATTACCTGCTCTTTTAAGTAGTCTCTCTCCATCTGTCTTGCTGGCTCCCTTCAAGTGTTGAAATAGTTATTAAGTCTAAACACAATGCAAAAGAAGCTACAAAACAATCAGTAGCATAACAGAGTATGTGTCCATGTGTTTGCAGTTCTCCTTCACAGCGGATCAATATAAAACACTTTATGTGCTCGATATCTGACTCTAGAATGTATCTTTTAACTTATACTAGTATGAAAATGTAGTCAAAAGGAGAAAACTGTTTATCAATAAATGTGCAATGTCCTTGGACAGAAGGGATGGGCTTGGAGTCTTGTTTTCTGAAATCAGGACTCTGGAAACTCAGTTAGTTCATCTCCCTGCTTAAGTCCTCTCTGAGCCTCTGGAACAGAACCGTATGGACAGTACTGGTTTTCAATTCTTTACCCTTTTTCAGGGTATCTAAAACTTTTTCTTTGTGTCTTTAATCTGTCTACCAAATAATCCTTGTTCATTATAAAATATACCTTTCCAGTGGGCATCCCAGTTTTATTCTGAAAATGTCACAATTGCTTCAGTTTTAAAACCCAGACTTAGGTTTCAAGAAACATCAAATCTAATGATGACCTAAAACCCCCTAAATATGATAGTGTCATTTTAAAATTTTTGAAATTCAGGTTGCCCAGTGTAGTTTGTAGTATTTTACATTCATACCGATGAAATTCTGTTGTTACAGAAGCTTCAAGTCCTTCCCAAAAACTAAAGGAAATACTAGCAAAATACCATGACCTATTTACACTGCAGTGGGAAGGTGTCACTGGCAATATGTGTGTTCCAAGGTATGTAATATTCTATCTGCTTTCTTGTTTTATCTATGTTTCTTGTTTAAAATTGTGCCTATTTTCAGAGACTTTGGTCATAAAATAGGATCACATTTTGCTGAGCTGATAAACACATAGCAAATCGTTGTTGTTGTATCAAACACAGATCTAGATTTGTAGACAGAATAATTTAGGGATCTGAAATAAAGTGCCGCAAAGTTATTTAGCCAGCTTAGTTTTGTCAGAGTTGCAGTATATGTAAATAATCTAATTTTGATAGAAAGTCTTCTGGTGCAGTCTTTGATGAATACACATATGGGAGCATAAGTGTAATTTCTGGCATTGCTCATAATTGTTTTTAAATCCAAGTGTTAAAACCATAGCATCTACAGGCACCTTCAGTCAGCCACAGACGGGAGCACAGATTTCAGAGGCAGAGTAGTGAAGGTACATCACACAGTTCCCAATTTCAAACAATGATTATACCATTTAATGAAGTCTACTCATAAACCCATTTTGTTCTTTATAGAAATACTTCACTTTTAGGGTCATAGCCATAGAGGAATAAAGGGGATCTCAAGAGGTCAAACAGTGATAAGCCCTATGAGTCAACATGGCCATCACTGGACCTTCCTTCCTAACTGCTAGTTTAGCAATTAGTCCTCTGGAATTTTCTCTACTTAGCTAATACCTTTGAGTAGGTACTCTAGTATTTTTTCATAACAAAGATTGTTATTATCAAATTGCAGTTTTTGCTGCCAGCCAGCCTGATTATCCACATCTCTTTTCAAAAACCAATTGTTCGTGTCCTGGTGGGTATATACATGATTACTCCCTTTGAATGTTAGACAAAGACTCTATTTTAAAGCTGTACAATACATACAGCAATGATTTTTTTAAAATTTTGAGGTTTTGATGGAGAGGCTGGTATTTATCTAAAAATACACTATGCTTCTTGCTCACTATGAGATGTTCCTCAGTAATCATTTTAATACAAGAGTGTAGTATTAATAATCCATATGAGTTATCACACTTTTCTCAGAATTCTGAGGTCATGTTTGTCTCCTTGCTTTGCATGCTGACTTTTATTATAATTATTTCTGGAGTAAATAGCACTGAAGTGTTTGCTATGGATAATTTGTAAAAAGTATTCTTGTAAAACAGTAACATGAAAGTAACTTCATTTCTTTCTTCTTCCTTCCTTTCAGCCAAGCTGAATGGGAGCAGCTGCTGACAAACTGTAGTGGATTTCTGTTCTATGGGATGGAGAGATTCATGTCTCATGTGTTGCTTAATTGGTTGGCTGCTATGAACATCCCAAGTAAGATAAGCAAATGGAGAAATATTTTTAATTACACCAACTTTTATTCCTAGATGTGTCCTACTGTATCTTTATCACAATATTGATGTCAGCAATTAAGGGCTTTTTTCTAGATCCAGGGTTTTCAGTCAGAATATTGTATGAATAATATATTATATGTGAAATAATTTTCCACTCTATGTAGTATTGCAAAGGTCTCAACTGGAGAAGAATATTGACCACATAGAGTAAGTTATTGCTGGAGAACTTTAGGAGTGGTCAGAAGGCTGTACTACAGCTTGTGTGCTTAGTTTTATTAATAAATAAGTATGTGCATTGATAAGTTTATACACATTTAAAACATACTTTCAGAGGAAAGACTGACATATTGAGAGGAGACATGATAAAAGTTTTAAGTGTGTCAAAGACTTTCCATGCAGAAAAGTATTACAAATTTACTTCTCGTCTGCTTGGGTTAGGAGAATGAGTAACAGATTTAAGCTTCAGCAAACCAAACAGTAGGCAAAACCTTTTAATACTGAGAGTATTCTGAGTTATTTCCCTGGAACCTTTAAGGAAAATAAGGCATTTTAGGGATGTAACTTGTTGTGAGTTGTGGAGAGGAGCTGTGTTATAAAAAAACTTCAATATCTGCATACCATAAACTCTTCCAAGAGTTCATAACTACAGAGCTGGGTCCTATAGGTCATTGGCTGTAGTAAGATTGTGTGTGTGGACTTCATTACTAATGTGCGTAGGAAAAAACCCCTGCAAAACACTGTGGAAAAGTGTCGCAAAATTACATGAAGTAATGCTAGGATGACTTTATTAGCGTACATTTACATAATACTTCAAAACTGTGGCTGAAATATGTAGATTTTGTACTAGTGGTTTAGACTATGTTCAAGAAAGTAATCAACTTACAAAAGGCCTGATTTATTTTTTACGTAGGGTGTTATAATTAGTGCAAATACCATTGCTATATATTTTTCCAGAATGCCGTTTGGTGATTCTTTTGGATCTGGTACGATCACAGCAAAGTTACCAAAGAATTACAAACTCTGATATCCACAAAAGGTAGGTAAAGTCAATTAAAGTCAATTAAAGTAAAGTCCACAATAAGGCAGATTATTTCAAGCAAAGTTAAAATTTTGAGTTATGAATATTCTCCTTTACTTCTGCAAATGGAAGAGCTTCTTTATAGGACTAAATAGGATGAAAGCTCTGTTACAAGGCAATGATAAGACAATATGATGCATAAACCTTGCTACATTACACATACCTCACAAGTCTGAGATCAAGATTCTCAAAATGTACTAATTGAATATATAAAATCTTACTTTAACAGATAAACTCCTAAGAGTCTCTCTGAGGGTTCATACATGGAAAAGTTTAACAATCACACAGATTTTTATTTAAATAAATTATTATGGCATATTAAATAATCTGTTCAGAATTTTTAATATTACTAATTTTTGAAAGCATCTCAGTATTTTCATTGCTTTTAAGTTGACAGCTGGTAGGGTTTACATTCTTTTATTGCATGTCCATTATGAATTCTTGATAGAAGCCACAGTGTCCTAATTTTATTCATTAATTATTTAGTCCATGCTGAATTTCCAGATAACCTGATCACGCTCTTGAGGGATGAGATGCCTGTGTAGATAGATTGGAGCATTGGACAGTCGACAGTGAAATGAAATTTAACAAGAAAAAATGACAGACTCTTCTCTGGTGACTGAGTAATGCTGGACACAAGTATAAACTTGTAGAGGGGTGGCTGGAGAGCAGCCCTGCAGAAAGGCACTTGAGGCTGAGCCAACAGTGTGTCTGGGCAACAACTGAGCAAAGCACATCCTGGGGACATAAATATCTTTTGACTTTTCTAATTATTCATTCCATGAAGAAGAAATAGAAAAAAATTCTCTAAAAATGCTGTTTAATTAGTGTGACAATGCATAAGTTAAATCCAATTGTGTGGAAGATAGGTTATACACACATCCACATATGTAAATACGCAGATGTCTAAGTGTATAAACAACCTCCTGGTATTTTTGGTATCCTTTTTGATCCCAAACAGCCATTTCCTAAAGTAAACCAAAATACAATTCCTTAAACTAGTTTTTAAAACTCAAAAATTTCGAAGTCTCCATTTAATAGATCAGTGAATTTATCAATAAGACTTACATGTTTTAGTCCAAAAGCTCCCTGAAAATTTAAAATAACATTCATTTTTTAATGAGTCACATAAACTCCATAGACAATCAGACAGCATCTCCCCAAGAGATTACAGAAAACTTTGATTATAATCTTTTGATAAAGTTACTTTGAAAAGTAGATCCAAATAAAACCAAAATGCAACCTTCTATTTACTGCAGTTTCACTGAGTATCACCCCCCTTTTATGACTAAGACAATAATACCAAAGATACTTAAATATTCAGCAGTAAAACCTCAAATCCCACATTGCAAGTGATTTGCTTTTAAGCCTCCAAATCAACACCAAACTTATGACAAAGAATAAGGTTTCAGTTTCTGCAATATTTTATGTCTAAACATGTCTTTTCACACCTGATTCCCAATATTTTCTGCACATTTCCAGAGATGTCCAGAACTACAGTAATATGACAGAGAGTAATCTCCATGGTAAAACTGCATCATCAAAAAATATAGAGAGAAAGTTACCTGAATTCATTGTATTAAATACAAAGTGCTTATGAAAATTAGAAAACACTTGATGTTCAGCATACAAGAAAATGCAGTTGGCATTCTTTCTCCTTCTAATTAAAAGCATTGTATATTTGGTTGTATTTTTTATATATTATATGCATTTTTCTTTTATTGATCTCATAATTCTGATCTTCCTTAGTTGTCTACATATTGCTTTAGAGAGACCAACTGAGACAGCAATGCTTCTAAGCCTTACAGGTGTTGGTTCTGTAATAGCCACGCAGTGGTACACAACCTTGCAAGAGAATGCAGAAAGGCTGGAAGTCTTGTTTGAGAGTAAGTATTTGTATTTGTCTTAGTTTGTATGTATGTTGCTTCAGACATTTGTGTGTGCGTGCTCATGGAGTGTGTGTATCTGCCTGTCTCCTGTCTCTTCTTTCTTTGCTCCTTACCAATTTTGCCTGGAGTTTCCGTAGGAAGTGAACTGCGTGCAGGAGCCACCATGTGGTTGACAGGCTGATCTTTCATACAGAACAGTAACCTACTTAAAACAGTTTTAGTGGAGTGTTTTTTTATGGTCATATGGTAAGGAGAGGATTTATGTGGTGAGAAGCAGTGCCCTGGGACACAGCCATGCATAGTTACATAAATTATGGGGGAAAAAAGCCCCTGGATTTAACTTATATCTGCACAGATACATTACTTAAATCTGTAAAGGTATCCTTTTTCATTAAGTTTTAAATGTGATAGCATCAGGCTGTATGGTTTATATTTTCTTGTTTTTCAAAACTTTCATTGAAAACTCACAGAAACTAACATTTTTTCCCAGATTTGCTGAGCTTTGGTAAAACGACTGGGCAGACAGTTCATATTCTTCGAAGTAGAAGCCACAGGAAAAGAGATTCCATTAAAAGTAAGAATTGAAAGGCTTAGTATGAAAGACTGGCTGTAAATGCTAACTAGAACCTTTAGATAGGTAGATCAATGCAGTAGTTCATGGGTATAAGTGAAACCTTCCAGATGAGCTATTACAATTTTCTCTGAAACTTCTTAAAAGAATTGAGAGTCGAAGACCAGTGATACAATATCATAACTGGAGTAGCTGTGTTTTATATAAATATAATTTTGGGGAGACTTTGACATAGTTGACCAAAAGCTAAAATTTGTTCTCCACTGAACAAATAACAAGGTACATCAGGAGCACAACATACACAGTATAAATGGTACACGACTGCAAAAAGATCAGTAGGATCTGCAGTGATTCTAGACAATCTGCATTTTAAAGGACATACTAGATACAAGAAATATCTGATGTCTTGTTGGTGAGAGGGGAGTAAATTTTGAGTAAAACAAATTCTAATATACTGTCTAAAATTGTACTGCTATTTTTCAATGTACAGGCCTTACCTTTTAAAATAAGGTTTAATAAAATAAATTTTATTGAAAACTTGCGCTGTCATATAATTAAAGAGAGTAAGAATTCAGATCAGAAATATTCCCTAGTTTTCTGTCGGTTTTTTTTCAGAAAATGCTTCTTCAATATAGTGGCAGTTGTTAATATTTTTAAAAGAATGTAAAAGAACCACAAGTGTTAATCAAAGAAGGTGTGTTAAATTATGGCACTTACAGCATTCTTATATTTAGTCATATTCAGAAATAACAATGGTCTTTGATATATTTTTATAGTGGAAGCAGATCCTCACAGCTCTCCTGGAGAAAAAGTAGAAGACCAGACTGTTTGCACTTCCTCAGATCTTCCTGCAACTCATCCATTATTTTATAATTGTGTGCTCTATGGTTTACCCAACATAATTCTGATGTAATTTGTGTCAATCTTTTCGTGCTAGGAATACCTACACTGGTCTAAGGAGAGGTGAGATTAAGAAAACGTACATATTGCTGATTCCTGTTTCAGATGTAAACAGTTTGTCAGGAAAATAGAATATATAATTCAGAAATTTCAGTTAGTACTGTAAGATTTTTTTAACTTGGTGAATCCTTTAAAAATTTGGTAAGTACCAACATATCTTAAAGAAAAGTGGGCTAGTATTTTTCAGCCTTGATGCATGAATGGAATTGGAATGTATCGATGTCAGTGCTTCAGTTTGGAAAAATGTTTCCTTCATGTATTTTATTTTCACATGGATGATTCATCAGGAACATAGAAAATAAGTTAGTGTTAAATAAAATGGTTAATAATTTTTGCTTTCTTTGTTGTCCTATGTTTTTCCTCAGTAACATATGAATATATTTTACATTATTTCAAAATCCCAAATAAGATTATTATGTGTATGGATGTTGTAATATGCTCTGTTTAACAGCAACCCATTTTTAATTACACACTTTAAAACTTCATAGCAATAGAAATAGATGTAAAATAATTTAGTGTTTATGGAAAGTATAAAGCTTTGATTGTTATTGCAACTAAAATAACTTCAAGAGTCTTATTTTCCCAGTTAAATGGTGATGTCTATTTCCTGTGACTGTTGATTTCATATAAGATTTTATGTAAAAGACTACTCGCTAATAGCTGCAGTGGGAAGAGTGGTGGTGAAATGCTGCTAGAATTATTTTTAAACATTCATTAAGTACATATGAATAGCAAGCTCAGAAAGTCAAGTTCTAGTATCATAGGATCCTGTAATGATTTGAGTTGGAAGAGACCTTAAAGCCCACCCAGTGCCCCCCCTGCCATGGCAGGGACACCTCCCACTGTCCCAGGCTGCTCCCAGCCCCAGTGTCCAGCCTGGCCTTGGGCACTGCCAGGGATCCAGGGGCAGCCACAGCTGCTCTGGGCACCCTGTGCCAGGGCCTGCCCACCCTCCCAGGGAACAATTCCTGCCCAAGATCCCACCCAGCCCTGCCCTCTGGCAGCGGGAAGCCATTCCCTGTGTCCTGTCCCTCCATCCCTTGTCCCCAGTCCCTCTGCAGCTCTCCTGGAGCCCCTTCAGGCCGTGGCAGGGGCTCTGAGCTCTCCCTGGAGCTTCTCCTCTCCAGGTGAGCCCCCCCAGCTCTCCCAGCCTGGCTCCAGGGCAGAGGGGCTCCAGCCATCAGAACACCTGTGGCCTCCTCTGGACTCACTGTTACACTGGGGGCTCTTGAACTAGATGCAGTACTCCATCAAAACTTTCACAAAAGTGAGAAATTATTTTTACTATATTAAGCAATAAATTGTTTTAATGAACTAAAAAGATGAAATTAAAATATTTTAAAAATAAAAATACTTATCTGATTTTTTGAATTCCAAAGTATTCATTTTTTTTACTATGAGTTCTTAATTTTTACAATATAGTAAAATAGTGTTCAGCAACCTGGAGGAAAAAAATCCTGCCAACTAATGACCCAAAAATAAATTACAGTAGATATACCTTAGGATGCATGAGCTCTCTCGTCAAATGATGTTGGCACAAGCCCAAACAACAAGAATAAGAGCTTCTGAAAATATTTCATCTACATGGCACTACATCATTCCCATGCACTGTATTCATTCATAGAAGAAATATTAAGCAGTTAGTGCTATTCCATGTATCAAGGGCTTTAAAATAACTTTCTGAATTATGTCTCAGCAACATAACAAATTGCACTATCAATTAGCTTTTATAACAGAAATGACATTTCATAATATATTTTAGCATGAAAAGAATTGGTCAGCTAAAATTTATGTAATCTGAAAAATGTGAGGAGAAAAAAATCATAGTTAATTTATTGATGATATTCTAGGACAAGAACATAATTTGAGTTGTACATAGCGGTCCAAGAAAAGTGTGTGGTTCTAAATGGTCTGCAGTAAAGAACTGCAGCAAGTTTGCTACAAAATGATAAAACAAACAAAAAAAGAGAGAAGCTCTGTCATTATTCCTTGGTGTAACCTCTTTAAAATTATACTGCCAAAAGCACTCATTCAAGGATTTCATATCTCATATGTGTCTCTCTCCAGAGCTGCAGTGGCTGGTCCTGTCCCCACTTTGGAAAGGGATGCGGTGGAGCAGATGCCAAAATGTAGCATCTGATGCTCTAGGTCTAGTTTGATGTAGGCGTTAGTAGGCAGGGAAATAAGAGCAGGTTTGGGGCTGGTGCACGGGTCATTCCCATAATTATTTAAAACCATTCATCTTGAGTTTGAACACTAATTTAGTAACTTGAAAACCTGCTAAGCCTTCCAACCTGTGCTTCAGCACCGTCTGAGCTGAAAGCTCTCCTGAAATAGGGTATCAGAAGGAATTCAACCATCTTTTATAAGTGTAAATCCTTCTCTTTTGTGTGGATGAAAGATCAGCTCATCACTGTAAAATCACCAGGAAGAACTTCTCTAAGTCCCTCTTGAGTATTAATCCAGGCCTCCAACTGCAGTGTCTTCATGTGGATATAGCAAAAGATAGTTATTAGCATGGGGTTTAAGGATGTGGTGAAGTTAAAACTGAAGGCATACTTACGTGTCCTGAAATGTTTACTGGTCAGTGGAAGACCCAAATTGGTACTCAGGTGATAAATCGATGGAGTACTTCTCAGCCAGTGATAAAAGAGTGTGTGGGGACTTTACTACTACCATGTGTAGTAATATTTTCAAAAGTATCAGGCACAAAAGTCTTCATTTCAGAATAAGAAGAAAGGAAATGTTTTTAACATATTGCAGTTTTCCAGATGCTTGAGTAAGACTTACGGTATGAGGAACAATTTTAGATCACTTAGTCCCATTTTTATAAAAAGCAGTATGGAATGTTAACAATATTGCTGGTGGATAAAATATCAATTATAATAGTTCCTGAAATATGAATCTTGATACCTATTATTATATGTATGTATACTTTAAAATATATTAAAATTAACAGTGTAAATACAAAAGTCCATCTATGAAGAAATGTTTTCCTCCTCTGCCAAAAGAGTACACAAAGTCAGTGCTGAGTTTGAACAGTTGAAGCCAAAAAAATAAAGACCCCTTTCAGAAGTAAAGGCCAATGTTTTGGGCTAGGAAGGTGCAAGAAATTAAAAGGATGCTTTGTGACAGTGTCCATTACTATGGGAAATATTTAGGAAGATATTTCTTTGTCACTGAATAACTACTGTGATTTATTTTCCCTTTCTTTCATATTATGCTTCAGCCTCACACATGATGGCAGGAGAGAGTGAAAACTGTCATGATTAAACTGACTCAGTACTGAGCTTGAGTACAGTGTCCTTTCCAGTAACTGAATGTTCGTGACCTGTCATTTTCTTGGTGGTCTCATACTTGATATTTAGCATTTGAAATTGTTAGGAGAAACTAGATGTTTACAAAGATGTACAGCTTTTTCCAGAAATCAGGGCTGCACTAATTAAGGATTTGTGTTTATTTCCTGAAAAGGCATCTAAAAAGATTTTATGATGTCTGGCCTTTTTGATGACTTAATATTCTTAAAGAAAGTAAAGTTAATGTCATAAGACAAGTGTCTTAGCAAGGTGTATGGTTCAGACTTCTGGTTTTTATGGGCCTACCATAACCACAATCAACAATTCAACAATTCCAAGAATTGACATAACTTTTCTGTGCTATAGGTGCACTGAGCTAAGCTACAGATAATAACACTGAAGTAAACTGAATCAGGTTCATTATTTTTAATTTTGGGTGGGTTTTTCTTAATTTTGCTCAAGTATATCAATTGTGAAAGAAGTCAGTACATTGCAAGGAGAGTTCCAGAAAGCAAACAAAAACCCCAAAACAAACCTGAGTTTGTCAAAAGTGCAAATGGTAATTTCCCTTGACAATCATAAACTGCACTGGCTTCTGTGTGAAAATATTATGTATTATCTGACTAGATACTGGGTAGTAGATCAAATTTATATCACAGCAACAGTGTCCACACTGCTATTCTCTGTCTTCTTTTTCTGTTTGATGCCAAAATTTTAAGAGACAGATCAGTGCTCCCAATTTGTTTTGATTAGCACAATGAAGACATGATCGTAATCCATCAGTAAGGGAAAACGGTTTCATACTGTAGGACAGAAGTGTTCATTTGGAAAACTGCAGGCAGTGGCATGGAGAACAGCCTGTTAAGTACAAAGTGAGCTTGTTGACAGTGACAGAGGAATTACAGTTAAGAGCTGTAATCTGCAGTATCCTGGAAGAGGAATGTAGGTATAAAAATTTGTGATGAAAACATTTAGTCTGCTCAGAGTAGACATCATGACCTTCATTCTGGTAGTAATGAGCTTGTCTGCTGGGGTTCTCAGCATTGCAGAAGCAACTAGGACAGTCTGTTCTCCCACAGATGTGCATTAATTACCTGTCAATACACCAATGGAGAGAATCAACTAAGATTTCATGCTGGAAGAAAAGAATGGGTTTCAAAAATATTTGCAGTTCCGTCATGTCCTCGGAATTTATCTGAGCTTGTAACTCTTGAAGTAGGTTACAGAATATAAACTGAGTATGGAGTACGCTGCAGCCCTAGAGGTATGTAGATGACCACCTGTAATTTGGTCAATCCTGAGAGTGAGGCAGCAGCTAAATTGCATAGATCACTATGCACGATACTGACATAGAGTTCCTATGTCATTGTGCATCTGATCCTCTCTGGGACATTACTTTTTTCTGATGATTAGCAAGTAGTCCTGTCACTGCCACTGACAGCACAGGTGCATGCTTTCTCCTGCACTGCTGCTCAAGACCAATATGGGTTCAGATACACATGGATACAGATGTGCAGGCATACAGTGAGAACAGACTTCTTCAGTTGAGGCACACTTTACATACACTGCCAGTATGCTTTGCTTATGGTGTGGCTACTGCAGCAAAATATGAATGATGTAACTACCTCCTGAATTTTTATCATATATGGAACAGAAGCTGTTTCCAGCTTTAAGTTATAACAGCATAACTTTAGCTTTTCATCACATGTGTTCTATGTGGATACCAGATAATTGAGAGGTATTTAATCTGTGAGGATTTGTCCCTTGCCACTGCATGACAGGCCTGCACGTGCAACTGGTCGCACAGTTTGTGTATGCAGAAAAAGGGAAGGCACCCTTTCTAGTTCTAGTGACCACCAGAATGGCACAGAAGCCAATACTGAGATATTTGTAACCAGATATCTCTATCAAGTATTTATACACTGGTTGTCTTCCTGACACAAAAGCATGTACTAAGTTTTCTGGTCCAGCAGAGACAGAATTTAAGCACTATTATTCCCATAAGTAAAAGAAATGTTCATTTTGCTCCTTTGGTATAGTCACATCCGTGCCCTTGGGCAGCATCTATGTTTGTACCAGCACACTGGCTTCTGTGCTGGTTTTATAGTTTTCTTTTTTTTCTCCTCCAACAGAGTTCATTGGTATTTCTCCTGAATGACATTGACTTTTATTCCATCTGAAAATACCTATTTAGCATTTTTTGATTATTAGTATTGCAAGTACTGGCAATTAGAATCTAAAGTGGGATGTACATTGAAATAAATTTACACTGGAATTCTACAAACCTTTCTGCTTCTTCATCAGTGTGATTCAAGGGACATGGCTTACGTCTGTACTCAATCAAACAGGGCTGTGTTGGCCAATATAATCTAATTGTTTGACATTTTTATAGTAATTCATTGAGACTAAAGAGAGATGACTACATTAATATCTTGATGCAGCTAGATAATAGTTGATATAAAACTGGTGTGCCAAATTGCTGAAAGGCCCTTAAATTCTCTTACAGATTTTTAACTATTTGTGACATAGAAAAGGAGAGTTCAATATAATGTAATAAAGAGAAAAAATAGGACAATCTATAATACTAGGTATTAAAATAAAGAACATTATTATAAATTTTCTAAGAATCTTCTCTTCACCAATCATTTAAAATTATATTTCTCAATAATTGAGATGAGAATTATTGTTAATGTTCATGACTCTGTTTTCTTGGATAATCATTTTCACTGAGGTCATAATTAAACAGAAATGTTTTAGCCATATAGTATGTATATTAGTCCTCTAACTAGACTCTGAACAAATATGTCAAATATGTCTGTCCTGTGTGTATCTGTGGGAACACTCAGGTTGGGATAGTGGTGGAGGAATATCATGGACACTCTAAGCATATGTGAATGCTGGACCTGCTTGGGCTTAGACAAATCACCTCATCTCACTGTCAAACCCTTCGCTCCTTTGCAAGTGCATTTGTCGGGAGAAGTCTCCTCAGAGTGGGATGTCAGATCTGCAGGGAAGAGCAAGCAGAGGGAGAATATTAGAAGTGTTTTACTTTGGAGGTGTTGCTCTGAACCCAGTGAAGAAATGAATGGAAGAGAAAGCAGAAAACAAAGAAAAAGCAGGAAGCAGCATTTCATCCAAAATCAGAAACAGAGAGAAATGTGTTTCTCAAACTTGGTTTGATTGCTAGCTGCATTTTTGCTTTCAGAGCTCTTGGCAATAAAGGTTCAGTGTGGGCAAGGGCAAGGGCAAGGTCTCGTTAATCAAAAGTGAAAGAAACTCAGGTATGTGGTTAAGTGCGTTTTTACCAAAAAATGTCTTTGACACTCTTAAATGCCACTGGCACCTCGTTACTATGTTCTCCTTCTATGCCTCAGATTATACTCCCCACTCTCAGGCTTTCATATGTTTCACCCTGGTAAATGGCTTCCCAGCAAATGTCAGTTTGCATCTATAAACCTCATTCTCCAGATTATGTTTTCCACTTGTTTTTGTGGTACAGATTATAGCCCTCATCCTTATATCCTGCACTGCATCTCACACTACTAAACACTGATAATGCTCCTTGATCAGTCATTCAGCATGAAAATTCTTCTTATCTCACCACCCTCTAAATTCAATTGATTTCCCCTGCATAACCTGATTGCCTCCACTCACTGTGCATTTGTTCTACAACTCTTGCTAACAGCATGCTAATCCATCTATTTCTAATGTCGGCTTCCTAGCCTTGTGTTTCAGCCAATATTCTTCCTGAATATTTCACAATTATTTTTGAAGTAGTGTGTCCAAAAGTTTGATCATCTCGTCTGTGATTTGCACTGCTGCAACTCTTTCTCCCTCCCACAGTCTTGTTACTGCCTATGGCAAAATTGTCTTCTCTGATGTGGAGGACCATCTATGTTTCACTTTGGCACAAATATTCTGCCCATGTCCAAGATTATTATTATTACTTCTAATCTCATTTTTTCCTTTGGCCACTACTACTAACTTGCCTCATCTCACATAACCATACCCTCTCTTTTATTTTAGCCACACCTCTTTGATGTCCACAACATGTTGCAGCACAAGTAAAAGTTCCACAAGCAAGAGCATCCATATTTCTGTCCTAATTAATCCTCATTTGTTGTTACTTTTGTCACTGAGTGCAAGTGTTACCATCTTTTACACATATTTGTTTTTTCATAATTATCTATCATCTTTGCCATTTTGGATCTGTACATGGCTTCTCTAAATCTGAGTTGACTGTGAAGCCTGTAAACACTTTATCTCTTGTATGTCGAAATACTGCTGTCATGCCTTTAATTGTCTGAATGACAGCA
>WEIT01019893.1:447466-470849 GCA_013389985.1 Dryoscopus gambensis | reverse complement strand
CTCCCATTAGGACTTTTGACTCCACAGGTACCCAGGTGGCTGTTCCGGGAGCACTGCAGGTGGAGAGACACTGGGGACTCCTGTACCTGACCTGGGGAGAAAATCCTGCCTTCTCTTTCTAGCTCTTGCTTGTGGCTAGGCAAAAGGAAGCAGGGCTTACTGTTACGACTTTTAATTTATTCCTGTCTGTTCTCTCACTCGGAAGATTCCTGTTTTGTTCCGATTGGGTGGTAGTTCTCCCTTTTCCTTATAAAAAAGCCAAGGCTATTTGTCTGCCCCGTGGGGAAATGTGAGCACTGCCCTAATGCTCCTCTATCAATACCCTTCCTTATAGTGTTTTGAGTGCAGTAGTTCAGAGTCTGATGTCAGACTGCCCACCCCAACACGCTCAATAGTAATGGGACCCCTCGCACTGGCTGTTAGTGCATTTAATGGGTGGGTGTCCATTTTTGTTAGCTGGAGGCACTGTCTTTGACTATCTTTACAAACTGGTGTCCTCAATTAATTCACAGGCGCAAACCAAGATTTCCTAGGTGAAGTATTTTAAAAGGCTCACCAATATCGTTTCATCATGAGTGACCTTCAGTCAGTCAGAGGATGACACAGCCAGTAACCAGATGGTGAATCTCATTTTAACTTGCTGTTTTCTATTGTTTTCCATGCATTTTTACATAGTTTTCATGCATTTTTACATTTTTTTTTTGCAATTACTAATTTTTGTTCCTTTATTTTGTACTACAGAGCTATACTTTACATATCCTCACCTTCTCAGGAGATAAAATAATTCTGTTGCTTTTAATTAAACACTAGCACTTCTGCCAATTCTTCATGATTTAATACATGTAATACCATTAACTTGTAATTAACCTAGGTCAATATATCCTTGAAAGAGAAAATCTGAGTCTTAAATGCAAGAATTTTCACTTTCAAATCATACCTGATTGTTTTAATGGACTAATGAGCGCAAAAAGGTGCATACAATTAATAACTGAATACCTTACTCTTCCTATCTCACAGTATTTCCAAAACATTTTAAAAAGGCATATACATCTGTTCATTTTTCTGCTGTAGATAACCATTAATCCTAGAATCCTAAAGAATGTGCCTGTCAGAATAAGGATCAACATTTGTGTTTGAGCCCTGCAGAAGTTCAAGCCCATGGAGGCCAAAATTACACTGTAAAAGACAGTCACCTCTTGAAACTTTGTGTCATGAATAGGAAAACTGTAGATTCTTTGCAGTGAGTTCTCACATGTGCAGTTCATGATTTTATTTGTAGACTAACTCTCCTCTTTGGATCTTACCATCGTAAAATGAAATCAGGGCAGTGGAATCTGAACATCCTTCTAATCAGAAAACTGAAAAGGATCCAATTCCGATTAAATTCAAGTCCAGGATGAATTAAGGGGAAGATCACAATGTATAAAATTTGCTTATTAAAAATCAGGTGTTTAAAATGTTCCAAATTACTTGTCTATGTCTTGCAACTACACTTCTCTAACAAAGGGAATTGTCAAATACCTCCATCTCTAGGGTGAAGGGTGCTGAGGCCTGGATGGCATAGACATAGATGCTCTTTGTGAGAAATGTTTAGAGCTAGTGTAGTTTCTCTATACCACTATGGAACAACGTTTGTTTCAACTGGCATCGTACTAATGTCTTCTCTAGAAATAATGGTTTTCCATCTTAAAGTGTTTAAATACAGTCAGTCATTGCATTTTCTCCTAAAATGCATTCAATTAGATTTTATATAGGGTTAAAATTCCAATGTGCCAGTTCTTACAATGATCCCAAACATTGTGTAAAACAGAAGGCTGTCTTTATTACACTCATAACCTGGTTTGGCTTTGCATGTGCAAGTGACATTCCACTAAAGCTAAGTATATTGCTGCACCTTACTGTGTGGATTAAATATGAGGTGGAATACAGCCATGGAAAGCTGGAAAATTCCACTAGTTTTCACTGTTTACAGAAACAGTGTTTGTGTTACAGTCCTTGCTTCTGAAAGCAGAGGTGTAATAACAAGTTAATAATTTATTCCAGAATCAGTAGCCCAATTAAAAGCAGTGACGATGTGACTAAAGCAGAAACAGGCATTTAAGGACTAGAGGGAGAATGACACAACTGCTCCTCAGAGGAGAACAGTGGTGCCATGACCCGCTGCAAGTTGATCGTGAACTGGGAAGAGGAATGCAGTGGAGGAAGGGACTCCCTTATGGCTGGGAGTTTGACTGCACTTGCAGAGCCAAGAAGCTCTTACATGCACTGAGGAGCCTGGAATCCCAAACGCTGGTGTCCACAGGAACGTAATGTCCCCAAGTGACAACATATTTTTATATTAGACAATTGTAACAATGAAATACACTGTAGCATTGCATTATTGATCCTATCCTCCCACTCGACATGGGACAAATTTTATTTTCTGAAGTTGTCAACAGAGCCAAAGAGGGTCAACTTCTGTGTTCATCTCCAGTTTTCCTCTTAGAAATGGCGCTACAAACTGCCATGGGGCACATCTCGCTGCCTCTTCTGTCCTGGGTTGGCACTGCTCTCTCTGAAGCCAGGTTCATGTTGGACTCCACAGCTCCCATGGCACTGCAACTGAACATTTCAATCAGACACTGCCTGAACTAAAAAGTTGAAAAAAGAGGAGATCAATGGAAACACATAAGAAATTTAAAAACAGTTCTATAAATCAATCTGCATATTAGCTAAAAAGTCTTGGAAATTCTCTCATGAATCAGTTGGGAATATAAAGAAATAACCCCATAAAATATATTTGCCTATGCCACCATGAAGAACTCTAAACCTAAAAATTAACTATGTTCTGAAAAGACCCAAACTACAGGTAAATCTTAATCTAGAAAATAATTTTTCTTTTCTGCTTCTAGCTAATCATATCTAATGGACATAATTGGTCTTTTCTCCAGACTCATTCTTTCATATACTAAATTCCCGGCTACTCAAAGATGGGTTTCTGTTGTTTGCATCCACAAACAGAATAAAGAGTGGCACACATCTACCATACTTTGGGAGATCAGGGTGCTGTCCACAGAATGTGAGATAAGCAATAGCTCTCTCTGCAGGATTGGATAAATAAATTCACCATTTCTTATTCAGTCACTTAACTATTTTTCTGTATTTAATTTATGTGCTTATACTCTGCTTGATGCCACCAATCCCAGCTGCTGCATTCATTGCAGAAATCTGCTCATGTTTAGTATCATACCTGTTATCAATGTGAGCACACAACACTCTGGTTCATCCCCATGTCAATTCTTTTTCTCTGCATCCAATCCTCTGCCCTCATTCCAGAGAAGAAAGCTTCTTGTTAAATGGGCATGTGCAATACTTCTACCCCCTGCACATAAACCACTAATGCTTCATTTCCCCAAACAAATACAAGCTTTGAAAATGTGCACCCCACCTCAAGATCAACTTACTGGTGCTGCATTCCTAAACAATTATTGAAATATACTGGAACAGTCTTGAGAACATAGTTTTCATACAGGAAACTAACTCACGTTCCCTAAGAGCTGATTTTCCTTTATAACATCTAAACCTAATAATTATTAACATTTATATTTCGAAAATGCTCAGAGGCTTATGCTATCTTCCATAAGGCAAAATTTTAAAACTTTTTTTCATTCTAAATGCTGGATATTGTAATGCTTGTTAACTAACATGTAGGTAGAAATAATTCATTATAAAGCAAGACAAAATAGCAAAATATGAGTGTTAGAGACACTCTGAGAACATACAATACCTTTTTGTTCATAAAGACATAAATAATTGGATTATAAACTGTAGCTGTTTTGGAAAAGAAAGCCGGAATTGCTGCCAGACACGGATCCAGCTCGATGGAGGGATATGCAGTGACTAGGATAGAAAAGGTAGCATATGGCATCCAGCAGATTAGAAAGGCAACGATCATTAAAACAACCATTCTGGTCACTTGTCTTTCGGGTCTCCTGGTAGTTCCCAGCCTGCCTTGTGCATCTGACACCTTTTAAGAAAAGAGAAAAGATTCTGGAAAACAAATAACAAGGCATCCAACCAGTGACGTTAGTGAGCTGTCTAGTTGCAATGCTAGAAGGAAAGACCTCTCTTCCCAAGCGTGGCAGCACAGAAGGGTGGGTGCTGAAGTTACTGCTGAGGGACAGGAATTATCATATACGAGCATTATTAAATTTTCCGTTGCTTAATAATCTTTATATTTTTATTGTCAAAGTGAAAAAGAAGGACATCATGGTGAATCATAAGCAGACAGTAAACTGAATTCAAGCACTTTCTATTCCATGTAGCTTTTGCAGACAACTAGGTGTCTGATACGGGTGTTACAGACAGCACACTGCTGAGGCTGTGCCGCCTCCTCACTGACGGGGAAATTTACACCAGGGGTGTCTGTCTGCCTCAGTGGTGCTTTATGGCCTTCCCCAGAAGAGCATTTATGATCTAATGATACCAGAATTAGAGTGGGAGTGGGGCATTTAGTAGGAATGCTCTCTGTCTTTTCCTCATTGATCACGCAAGAAGCTTAGACACAGATACTCATACAGAGATTAGGTGATGTCAAACAGCGTCTTTCTGGGAAACACCCTTGTTTGGTTTCTGCATTGTTATGAAATTTTATTTTACATGAGAAATAATTAATAACTCTGTATGGCTCTAGAAAAACCTGATGCCAGGTCTTGCAATATTACATTCTAATAAAGTAAGATTTTTTTGCGTAACGTGGCCTTTTAACTTCCTGCAGTAATATTAGAACTCTATGGAGACATTTTCTCTAACAACTTTTGAATTGCACTCAGAGAATTCAACATATTTAGTACTTAAAGAGGTATAGAAGCACCTCCTGAGAAGGGGCATGTCCTCACCTCTATAGAAAATTGCAATTCATGTCAGTTTTTACCTGATAGAAACATAACAACAACAATAACAACAACAATAATAATAATGTATTGTTACAATAACTGTAAGTTATTAGGAATTAACAAAGGCTGTGTTTGGTACTGATAAGATATTCCCTGCCCATATATGAGATTTCTATAGCATTTTTCATGTACCCTATACCTACACAGAGAGCAGCCCAGCCTCCCTTTCAACAGAAGTGCAGTCCCCTGGAAAAGGAACACAATCTCCTTGATTGCACTTTCAAATGTTTCTCCTTTGTCTCGTATCAGCCTGGTCTTTTATTCAGATACATCTTTTCCTTGCTCTCTAAATACAGATAAGGAAAAATGTACTGGTGCTTTACCTTCCAAACAAAGGAATACTGCCGTAACAATTTACCTCTATTGTAAACTGCAGTTTTTTCTTCAAGCATTTCTGTATTCTGTTCTTCAGGGCCCCCCATCCCTGCCACCAGCAGGCACTGTGCTACCTCACTGTCGTCCACACTGCACCTGGGAAACCTCTTGTGTTTAACACTGAAATCAACCTCTCCCAGCCATTTAACCTTTTCTCCCCTGAATGAATCCTGGAGGAGATCAAGAAAAATACATTCCAGAGGAATCACAATGTGACCCAAAGTTCCCTTCTGTTTTGTTACTTAGAAAAAATTGCACTCAGAATAAATACAATAAATTTGACTATCCCAAATACTTTCAAAACATCAGTAAATTGAAGAAATTTACTGAATTTATTTCTGAAGCAATGTCAAGGCAGCTTTGCAATAAATAGAAATACCAGTACTGTCCCAAAATTTTGTCCCCAAATCCTGTACCAAATAGGAATTTTCCTATTCTATTGCCTTCTTTTTCATTTTTTGCATCTTCTCTTTTGGATCAGGTCAGCACAACCATTGAATAAAATTTGAAAGCATTTCTCAAGTCTTGTAAAGATTCCTGGACAATCGAATATTTTGTTTACTAAACAGCATTGCATTATTTACAAAGGCTATGTCTTATTTTGAATGTGTTACAAAGTAGTAGCCAGCACTCTTAAAATTTACAACTGCAGTCATTTTACGCTGCGTTCTGATTTGCCTGGTTTGAGTCATATGAAATGTCACTGAATTGAGGTACAATTGTGAATAAACCAATACTGTGTCATTCTGTTTATTTATGAGGTAGATATTCTTTCATTTGTATGATGTTCAACTAATGAGACGTACTGATAAGTGATGCGAGCTGCACACTTTAAAAAATCACTTCTAACCACAGCATGAATTTCTGTGTGTAAGGATAATTATATAACAAGGGATGTAACTGAGTGTGTTTGCTGCCTGCAAATCTGATCTGCTTATGTCTGATCTTTATAGAAAATCAAACACAGTAATTCCAAACTCTTGCATACACACACATTTTAAAAGTTTACTTATGAGTGCTGCTTCTTACCTTTTTTAGCTTCCACACCAATTTTCCATAGGATACCAAAATCACCAATAAGGGTACTATAAAGCAGGTGGTGAAGAATGCAATAATGTATGTACGGTCAGCATAAGCTCCTGAGTACCTGTATGAAATACAAAATACCTTGTGCGTGTATTACTAATACATGTTCTTACTATTTTCTTGAAATATTAGTTTTGCTTTTCAAAGACGTCACTAGTATTTTTGTGAAATGTTTTTATTCAGTGTGCCCCTTTACATCTCTTGTCATACCACCAGCTGGAGCGCTGGGCCACGTCCCTGCCCAGGGGCTAGGAGAGGACCCAGTGCCCACAGGGACAGTACAACAGAACTGCGGGGCCTGTCAGGTGGGACGGGACATGCAGTCCAGCCTCCTGCTCCAAGTAGACCCAGCTATGAGGTCAGATCAGCTTGCTCAGAGCTTTTTCCAGTCTCCTGAAAAAATCTTTCTCTTTGTCCTTTGACTCCTGACAAAAAGCACAAGGTATAGGGCAATTATTTTCATTAGAGGTGGAGGCCTTTAGAAATTTTTCCTTTAAAAACTGCTCACAGAAAATTTTGATCAGTTTTATTACAACTTTCCTTACATCTGTTTTTTTAATCAGAGATTTATATCATCTTTAAACCTTTCATTTAAATTCCTGGCCCTGTGACATCCAGAGCTGCAAGTTTCATTTTTTTACCATATTCTGTGAGAATGGCCTTACCAGTTAGGCTCACAAGTGGTTCCAATCTTACTGGTGGTGTAACTGCTCCAACCAGTTGTTGGTGGAATGGTGCAAATGAAGGAAAAAGTCCACACAAAGACAATACCTAGGGCTGCATGCTTCCCCCTCAAGCGTTTATTTCTGAGCGGGCGGCAGATCACGAGGTACCGCTCAAAAGCCAAGAGAGCAAGAGACCAGAGAGCTACAATGCCTGTAGCAAGAGAGCACAGTCAGCATCAAATTTGGGTCGACCACTGAAAAGCAAACACTGTCCCAAATTACAAAATCCCTGAACTGTTTAGTTTGAAAGGCATCTCTGGAGGTCATCATTCCCCCTCAAGCACTGTGTCCATATAGCCCCTTGTTCAGGACCAAGTCCAATTGGGTTTTGAGTATCTTTGGAGACAGAGACTCCACAACCACTCTGAGCAGCCAGTTACACTCTTTGACTACCCACAACATCAGACACCTTTTCTATCAACACAAGTTACGAAAGGATGGGCAATTTATGTGCATTTTTCTAAGATTAATGAAGAGCATAAGAATTCTGCATTTGTTCAGTTTGCCAGTCTACAGTATAAGGGCTACAAAACAAAGCATCTGATCAGGCCAGTTAAGTGATTGACTTAGACTTTTCAGTCTACTCTGAAAAGCTGCAAATTACGTGTAGCATCCAAATGGACAAAAATCTTCAAAACACTATTCTTTGCCAAAATTATTTCAGACTATCGTAAAACTCAAACCTGCAGACAGCTGCCTACATCATCAAATCATCAATTTAGGCACATATTACCTGGTGGGACACCAAAGTCTTGAAATAGCCTGATATTTCTCCATGGGACACGGCTTACACGCCACAAACTGATGTAGAAGCATTGTCCCTCACTGACATTCCCTCTGACTAGCTTAAACAGACAGGGAGCAGCTGTGGGACTCCTTTTCAGGCTGAGGATCAGCACTGTGTGTGATTTAGAGCAGGGACAAGCACTACTGGCTGTCTTATGCAGCTTCAGAAACAGAGACAGGACACAGAAATGCATGCCTGTCTCAAGTAAGTAGATGTCCCATTTTAAATTAATACCCCATTTATTGTGCAGAGGTGTACTTACACAGGTGTGGTGAGGATTTTTCCTCTTAGAGTACTTCTAATATTTTTTTGGAGTAAGTGAACAAAGCCATGAAAAAAAATCACAAAGAGATGTAGGTGTGTGGACTGTTACAGGTGTGTCCCTGCTCCTCAGAACCACTGGAGGGTAGAGAACATGAGATGTTCTGTGCCCTGAGATCTTCCACAGTTCATGGGCAGCCATTCACTCTTTTTGTCTCTCTCTTATTTATCCATATATGCACACACCTAAATACAAATATTGAAAATAGCTACGCATAAGGATTTTTTTCCTGAAATTGATTTATCATAAGCTCCACAACACTGCTGCTCTATTGGCAAGCTTTTCCTCATTCTATGAAACATATCTCATTATCAATACACATGCGACAGGCCATGTATATTACAGGGATAGAGAAATAGGTTTTTCACTCTCCACTACAGAATATATGTAACTGGGGAAAATACCAGTGAATTCAAAGGCATGCAGAGTCAGTGATTTAGGAAGCTGCAGTAGAATACATTGAAGGAAGTTGAAGGAAAAAACATACAACCACAAACAAAATCAAACTTACCAAAAAATGTGACAGCAAATCCTTCCAGTACACAAGCCCAGTATCCCATATAAAAATAACCTTCTAGATTTGTTAAAAAGCTGATGGTGCCACCAGTCAGTGAGACCAGGAAATCAGCCACAGACAAATTGACTATAATATAATTGACAGGTTGTCTCAATTGCTTGAACTTAAAAGTTACCAGAATTACAGCCAGGTTCTCAGTAAGCGACAAGGAGGTCACCACCAGCATTACTGCTGCCAGAAGCCTGAATTGCCAGGGCTGGATGGACTCCAAGGGACGACGGAAGGGATCCCATCTGGCAGGAGCAGAGTAAGTGGACGAGAACGATTCATTTTCAAATGCTCTGAATGCATCCATTACTTTGCTCAGTAGCAAAAAAAAAATCATATAATATTGGAGTTTCAACTCTGTAAATAATATTCAGGATTAAAAGAGTTGTTTGCTGTCTCCAACAAAAGTTTGAGAAAACTCCCCCTCCTTCTGCTTTCCAACAATAATTGAGGAAAAAATGTTTCAGTTAGAGGAACGTTTAGTGCTGCAGAGTGAATGTGGGTACAGGGATTAGCAAGAATATCTCCTAGAGCAACTGCTGCCCCTCTCTGCCCATCATCTCCTGCCTCTCTCCCACTGCTGCTGTGCCTTTATCAGTAGTACAACCCAGCTGTGGAAGTTGCAGGTTTCCTCCTCCTGCAGCAGCCAACAGTGGCGAAATAGCCCAAGCCTTGCACACTTTCAGCACTGAAAAAATGCAACTTTTTTTTTTGGTCAGTGCAGTGGCTGAGTGATCTACCCCAAGCCCGATGATGATGGGAGTGTGGCAAGGGGGAGGCTCCCAGCTGAATGTTTTCTTGAAAAACATCAGCCCTGGAGAGATTAACACGGGAAAATGGATGATGAGACTGCACTACAAAACTCTGCCCGCATCTCAGGCTGGCTTAAGGCTCCAAATTAAGTTCTCTCTGTTATTCCATGGAATTTCAGCTTCTCTCAAGACAGTATGAATGTCATTCCTGAAGAAAGCATAATGATTCTAACTGCAGTTTTAGTACTAAAATCTTAAAGAAGTAAAACAATATTTTAAAGACAGAATTTGTAAATATAGTAAAATAAATACAACTTGACAACAGACACCAGAAAAATGAAGTCACATGTTTCTGATAAAAATGACTGAATATAACTAACTCTGATAGTTATCAGTAGTTAGGGTTACTTGTGTCCATTTCCCAAGATAGGTAGCACAGTAATCTCTGCATCCTCATGAGCCATAACACTGTGATAGACATACAGTACTCCTGTTTTACAGGGCTGCCAGTAATTTTTCCACAAATTAAGAGGATACCTCAAAAAAATGGAAATCATTCTGCTGTGTTATGAGATAATTCCTGGGACTGTAATCATTAATCAGATCCTCAGTTTCAATCAGAATGAAAAAACCAAAAACAATCCAGTTACTGTTTTGGAGAGTTCACACTTTGAACACACAGCATAAACAACACATGAATAAATGAATAAATGAACAGTTGGAGTAAGAATGAGTAACACTGTTGGCCCATACAGTCTCCTGACTTCAGATTTGTTCTGGTTTGTACATGAAATATCTTGTTAACGCAGGCTAAAATCTTTTGGCATGCAGGAATGGAATCAAAAGGGTTTCTGGATACCGGCAGAAAGAGTTACGCACCAGAAAATTTTGAACTAGAAAAAAGTTTCCTATTTACCATAACCAAAATACCAAAGATATTTTTAAATGGATGTTAACTGAAAAGGAAAGAAACATTGCTTTAACAGTTCAAATCTAGAAACAAATTTCTCACAAAATTATACTTATTCAGCAGGAATATTAAAAAATTCCAAGTGTCATTAATAAAAGAAGGATCAACACAGACCAACATTAAAATGCATCCAGACAGTCCTTGCATGACATGATTCAGCATAGCTCCATTTCCTGCATGCTGCAGTAGAAGATCTGGGCCACAGCTTTAAAATCAAGTTTGAGTATTACTTTGGTAGAAATTATGCGTGATTTTAAATTCTTGTGAGTGTTGTAATGAAACCAGGACTCTGAATTTAGCATAAAACAGGGAAGGTACTCTCTGGACTTCTCTATAGTACAAATTTATTGATTGTACATTCAGGATTAAAAGGAGAAGTTTTGCTCCAACAAAAGTGTGAGCAAACTCCCCCTCCTTCTGCTTTCCAATGATCATCGAGGAAAAAATGCTTCAGTTAGAGGAACGTTTAGTGCTACAGAGTGAACCCCTTAAAACAACAGATAACTATTGTTACCAGCCATTTTCTCGTTGTTCTATGTTATCATATCATTAAGGTTGTTTGTATGTTACGTATAGGAGTTATGTATGTTATGTATAGGAGTTAGAGTTTAAATGCATTCTTTTTTCTTTATCTTGTGCTTCCTCTTTGTTAAGAATCCTTTAAAATTTTCCTATACTGTCTTGGTTGCTCATTCTGTTTGTTCTTCTTCTTCAGCAGGTCAGCTTCATCACTGTCAGTGCTTCTCTGCAACATGCTCTCTTGTTACAGCAGCTGTACTTCTTACAGCAGCAGGGGTTTGCATTTGCTACTTGGCTCACATTTGCCACCACCGTGCACTGCAGGCCTTTTTTCTTCCTTTTAGATCCAAATATTAAAGACGTGGATTATTTATATTTTTGTTGTGAATTTTTTTTCTGAAGTTGGTATCAGACAAAATTAGAAATACAAAGCATTGTCTTACGAGCACAGTGAGAAAAAGAGTATCTCAGGTGCGTAGCCTTCTTTTAAGAAGACAGATGTTCCCCAGCATTGCATCACAAGACCTTTAGCTCCTTTTATTAAAGTTTTGTTTTCTATTAATGCCAAATTCCTTTTCCTGAACTTCCATATACTGAAAGTTTCTTGATAATCTTGAAGCACAGGCAAACCAAGAAGTCCCTGCTCATCACTACCTCTCATATCTGACCTACTGCAGCCTTCATTTTCTTGGGCAGAATTGAAGCATGACTGGGAAAAAGTGGTGAAACCCACCCAAAATTCCACCATGTATCTTCTTACCTTCTCCCTTGCAGTAATCCCCAAGGGCTGAAAAGTAAGTACTTCTGAGGAGATGATGTGATGTGAACACATGCACTGTGTCCTGGGCTTCTGTTGCTTCAGTAATTCAGCTCTGCACAGCTGCTGTCACAGAGAGATTTTGGCCAGTGAGTGGGACACCAGACTCTCTGTGTGGTGGCAAAGAAAGGCTGGTGAGAGGGAGGTGTCCGTGGTGAACCAGAGAGCTTACGGGAATTTGGGAAAAGGAACTGTAAATGCTGAAATCAAAATAATGTGACGTTTGACATTATACTGACTCTTCTTATCGGGTGGGTTCCAAAGAATTCTCTGTGGATGAGTTTTCCTGTACAGACCTTGAGAAACCATCAGATAAGGCAATACATGGAATCAGCAGGGAGCAAAAACCAGACCCAGGGACTCCTTTCCTCTAGCTGCACAAGATTAGATCCCACTGTCTCTTTGCAAAACAGTTATTTTTATCTTAATCAACCTGAGCATCTCAGATAATCCAGAAATTAAAATAAATGTTCTAAACATTTCACTTGTCCAGAGGCCTTTATAATGACTGATATAAAGATAACCTATATCTGGCTGCAGTGACATGTATAATACACACAGGGGTCATTACATACCTGTCATATTTAGTGAAGTTCTGCTGCTTATTTCTAGCCCCAAAATGCATTAATTTTTGCTCAACTTCTGAGTAGTAGTCTTGCTTTCTTAGATCAGCTGATTGAAAAACATTCTGAAAGCCTGCTAAATATAATTACAATACTAAAAGCTGAAATTCAGCATCAACAGAAACAAAAGCAGTCAAGCTTTTTGCTTCATAACAACAGCTGAATTTATCTTTACCCAAAACAACTCCTGTAGCCCAGGTAACTGGTGAAAAGACTTGACTGCACACAGCTGACATGAAGATCTGTGTGTGCCGTATCATTTTGCTGGCAGAATTTGTCAGTTCATTGCTTAAACACGTTATCCAACCTCTGATTAAACTGATGGAATTTAACAGAATAGTAAGAACTGAAGCATTACTGAAAGTTAATTGCAAATATGGATTTCAAGAGCTGACCCTGACTTGATCCTACATGACTTAATATGTGCTTCTGCTCTAAATAATAATTTTATATGTTATTAAGAGTATTCAAGAGCCTACATAAAACATTCCTATCTCTTCCTGCTCACTTTGAAAAAAGTCAGTCTGAAATGTGAAAAATTAAAGGGGCTTTTCTATTTCTCCCGCCCTATCAGTAAATAATTAATTGCAGTCTCTTTGGAGATGGTTTCCCCAGTTAGGGCTGATCTGAACGTAAGTTCAATTTCTGCAAACCAAATACACTTGCAGATGCTTTCATGAACACGGAAATATTCCTAGAGCACTTCCTTTTGAGGTGCACCAGAAGTTATCATCCACATATCTTGTTTTCTCCAGTGTCAGAGGAGCTCATAATTGCCTGTGATTGGAGTATTCTGATGCCATAGCATCTTTTAGGTACTCTCTTGTCCATCTGAATTAGGTTTTACCTAATGATTTTGTTTTGTATTTCTACTGAAATAGAACATTTATTGCTGAGAATTTATGAGAAGAAACTAAAATCTTCTGAGATACTACTTTAGGAGAGTTTTAGGTCTTGTATAAACCAAGCCATACGTCGCTTCACCATACATGAATCACCACGAAAAAAGAACAATCACTTCTCAGTTCAGCGACCCTCTTATTCCTAGCACAAATGTCCCAGATATATGTTTCTGTATGCTTCAGATTGTTCAGGGTTAATTTTTTTAAATGACAGTATCTATTGCAGCCCTAAATAAAAAGTTAGCATATCTTGCAGCCCATTAAATGAAGGCTTATACTGATCCAAATGCCAGTAAATTCTATCACCAAAAGTGAGTCCCATTAAATCAGGGCAAAAAGAGGGTGAAGGGAATTGGTAAGGATACACGGAAGGACCAGTGCCACCACCTTTTCCTCGTGCTGTGGGAGCACTGCAGCTGCAACACTCAGCTCTGGCCCAGCAGGTGGCCAGAAGGATGCAGCCTGGGAGGGACTGCCAGGGGCTCTCACAGCTGGTCACCAGCCTGGAGAGCCGGGTACTGTGAAACTGTAGATAGAAGTTTGCTAAGCACTCCTTCAGATTCAAAACAGCAAGAATTGCACAGATGCTTCAGAGCATAGGCAGAAATCTTGCAGATAGACTGCCTGAGACATCCTGCATGTGAAATCCCACAACACCTATGTCACTCAGTGCTTTGGAAAGAAAAGCTAAGGAACGAGTGTTGAGAGAGGAGATGAGGTTTACTCGTGCAAGATGCAGGGTGGACTGACAATGAATTTGCCATAGTGAAAGGCAATGCACCAAGATAACTGTCCTGATCTTGCTGACTTCTCTACCAGAAGTATTACACCCCAGTACATTATTTTCCTGTATAGTCATAGGGAAAGGCAAAAAACACAGGCTGAGAAGAAGAGTCAGAACAGTCAGGGTAAGACTGAGATCCATCACAAAATAAGCTTCTTCATGCCCGGAAAATATTCACTACATTATGCAACTTGATAATTGACTAGCAAACAATTCTCACTGACCTGATTTAGCATTAACACAGTCATGGGACTTCTGGCTAGGAACCGGCCTGGGTAGATGGGCAGGCTGAAACCCTTGGTAAGAGGAACCTTTGATAGCACAGGGTTCTTCCCTCCGTTCTGCTGGGTGTGCATGCACACACTTAGAAAGACATTTCCCCTTCTACATTAACTGCACTAACAGGCAAGCACTAAGCACATCTCCTGCCTGACTATTCTGCAGATAAATTAGGATGTATGTACTTCAAGAGAAATATTGTCTTTACAGAAAAAAGCTTTTCATCTTCAAAATGCATGATGTCTTTTGCCTTCCTCATATTTACAGATGCCTAATTTTCCATTCTAATTATCTTTACTATTGAGGTAGACATTTTCTAAATGTTTGTGTTTGGAAAGACACAACTATAAAATCTTTCCACAGTCTTTTCTCCCTTTGAGAAGGTCCTTTTGAACCCTTCTTTCCATGAGTTCTTAAACTACTGCTTCTTAGTCCTTTATATATCTTCTTATAACTACTGCTTCTTAGTCTTTTAAGCCCTGTTCCAGTGAGGGATTTTGTTAGTCATTTTGTTCCTTCCAAATGCGAGTTCATACAGAGTTTTTCTATATCATCAAACAATAAAAAGTCCTTATGTTCTGCATAAGTGGTTGCAAGATACATTTAATTTTTATAATTTGGTTTATCTGAGCTAAAATGAATGCAAAACAATTCAGAATTATTTTAATCAGTATAAACAAATCCAATCTTTCATTACCAAAACAAGGGGCAATGGGGAAGAAGAATAACCCCAGGAAACCTGAATACATAGTGTGGAATAAGGTGAAGCAACAGCACAGAAGAAAGGATTACTGTCATAATTAATTTGGCAAATTGGATCTCAAATAAGCAAAAATCAGTGCCAGAAAGAAAAAGGAATTGAGGTATTGGTCATTTGGCATCTGAGAGGATAGAAAGTACACATCAGAATGTGTGAAAGTAAAGTTAAACCACATGATTTTACATACAGAGTGTACATATGGAAAAAAAAGTTACATTCCATGCTGATACAGTATCCCTGGAAAGAGTTTGATAATACCACATATGAAAAAATCTGCTAGAAATAAAACTGCCTAAACATCTATTTCATTCAATAAACACTTGCTGTGAAACACAGAACGTATCCTAAAGCTTTTTCGGAGCTGAGAATTAAGATTAAAGGATGCAGGGCCCTTATATCGCTGCATCTTTACCTTCCTATTTCCTCTTCTCGACTACCATTCTCTAGAGTTCTCTGTAAAGGTTTGGATCTCTCATTTATATCAATACCTGCCACTATGTCAACAAACACCTGCTCATGGAAAGCTGAGGCTTCATGTTTAGCAAGCATGGAAGGATCACTCTGGTTATTGCTCCACTGTAAACAAGATCTTAAAATTTGCTTCTTGCCATGTTTTTGTGATAACACTCCCTCCACATTTTCCCTATGATTTTTACAAGTAAGTGTATCACTGGTTAATAGCTTTAATTTATTTCTATATTTAGTCCCATAAATGATACTATAATGTGATTTTCAACTACACTGAGACAAAACTAAAAACTAAAGTGTCCAAACCTCAAACCAAAAAAGTAAAAAACTAAAGCCAAAACCTAAAGCAACTGATGTATTAGCAAACCTTATGCCAAGGGTGTTCTCACCTTTAAGTTCCGTCTCAGGCCCCTGAGATAAAATGTACAACTTTTAGATGGCACAGAGATCCTCAAAATCCTCTTATTCAGCATCTTCTTGGCATTTAGAGTTCTCTACAGACTAGCATTTCTGAAGAGGAACTAAGGCTGGACAGGCAGTCCCATTCCAGTTGTGGCATCCCCAAGCACTGGAGAATTCTGTACCTCTGCTTCCACAGGGCCTCAAACCAGAGTACAGCCTTCCTTCTCCCCACAGTGTTCGTGTTTCACATACTAAAGGTCCTCTCCAAAGTAATTCAGTCTCTCACTAGTGCAAGAACTAACTTCCTAGTCAGATTTCAAGAACATAAATTATGTATATTTCATACTGATGACCTTAATGTAACAAAATAATGTATTAAAGTGATCAGATTTCAAGGATGAAAAGTCTCTGCAAGAGATTAATCTCATCTCACTGTTTCAAGATGCTTAAGTATCTATAAAGACAACTTAAGACATACAAACCAACAGGACTAGTTACACGGGATATTCTTGTCTTTTTCTCTTTTATTGGAATTGCTTCATTGGAAGAGCTTAGATCTCTTAAAGAACTACATATCTATTGCTGTCCCTAATACAGGGACCTAATACCTAATACCATGCCTTTTAAAGGCAGAGTTGTCTTTAAACACAGCTTCTAAAATCCTTTTTTTAACTTTCATTTTTCTTTAATATCTGATAATTCCTCGATGAGTCATTCCAGTGTATTTTTAAACTACTTTATCCAACACAACTTTCTGTTTTCCATTATGCGTACCAAGAAATCCTGTTCTGCAAAACACAATTGAGCTCATTCATTTCTCTCCTCAACTGCAAAAGAAAGAGTATCATTCCCTTGTTAATCCAACTAGCGTGTACAAATTAGAAGTATTATTTATGTCAGTCGAATTGGTCATTATAGAATGTATTATCTATAGAAGTATTCCTGAATTTACTCCTGGATTGCTGAAATGACCAAACTAGAGAAGAACTGTCTTGAGGCATTTTTCTGGTGGAAACACACTTGGTTATTATTCTAACAAAATTATAAATACTATCTAGCTTCTGACATGAAGGTTTCACTCTGTTTTGTGCTGTATAAAGACAACAAAAAGGCTCCAGGATGTGATTTCAAGTGAATGTACACTGGGAGAGTTCAGCCACTTCCTTGTCAGAAGGGAGGAATGACCGGTGCCAAATGCTGTGAGCTCTGGAAAAACATCTTCCTGCAGAGAAGCTCCTGACCTGCACAGAGCCCTTCTTATTGGAATTATACTTGGAGACCCTCTTCCTGCACTAGCAGGGAAAATAACAAAACGGTGAAAATAAATTACTAGAGAGCAGACGGAAAAATGATAAAGAAGAAAGAAAAGAGAGAGATGGCAGTGTAGAAAGAGCTGAGAGAGAGAACACAAACCTGGCAAGACAGAGAAAATAAGCCACATCAGGAGCGTCTACGTAGGGAGATTTTTACTCCTCCCGTTTCTCACTTTTTTATATTCTCTAAACAACCCGGTCTCGTGGAAGGTGTCTCTGCCCATAGCATTCCCTGCCATTAGAACTGGATGATCTTTAAGGTCCCTTCCAACCCAAACCAGTCAGTGACCGTATGATTCTGGCTAAGTAGTACAAGTAGTGTAAGTACATGGACACAGCAAAATCCCTGGGTTCTTTTACATCAGCTCTGCACCTTTCTGCACACAGACAAGAGGCAGCAAATGCAAACAGCCAGAGCTGCAGCTCAGGAGTACAGTTCAGTGGTGAATGCAGTGGTGCCTGGGTAGCACACGGACTCCCCGATCTTGGAGGTCTTTGCCAACCTAAACAATTCCATGATTTTATACAGATATCACTTCCACACTAGTAACACATAATTTAAAATAATATTAGCACTGTATTTTAAATTACCATCATTCTACAGTGGGCACAAGGAAAAATTGTTAGTGACAGGAGAAAAGGATGGCCTTCTTCCCAAGATATCTGCCTTCAACAACACATCCTTTCTTTATTAATGGTTATGATTCATTTCAGTGGTGTGCTTGTTCTAGAAGTTAATACTAATAGTAAGAGGAAGAAAAATGGGGACCACTTCAAACACTACCCTTTTGTATTTTCCTTGAAAATTAAAATAAATAGTATTACAGTGCCCTCAGGTGGTGTAAATTCAATTCTGTCCTGTTGTCTTCCCTAGAAAGACAGCTCTAAATAATACTAATTTCAGCAGACTGGGTGAATATGGAAGGCGAATCACAGCATAAGCAGTTTTGTTTCCAAGGAAGGTTCTTTTCTTGTGTGTTTTGACAACTCCTGATTTTTAAAAAACAGTCTTTAATTTTTAAATGCTGTGGAATAAACATAACAAATCTCCCAAAGAAAACCTAAATAACATCATCACTGAATGTAGGAATAAAAAATAATAGAAGGAAAGAGATCTAAAAAAAGAAGATCAAACCTAAGGGCAAAAGAGGTAATTAATTCTGTAAGAGCTTTTTTTGGAAAAAAACATGAGGTAAATGTTTAAATAAACAAAACAAACAAACCCCAAATCACAATCAATCAACCAACTACAGATATCATATAATTTCTTAGATACATTCGCATGTAATATGTCTTAATGGTGAGGGAAATTGCATAAAGAAAGCAGTATATGATGCATTTGTAATATAACCTGAAACTTTTTGAATTCGTACTGTCATTTTAGTCTGAAGAAATCAGCTTCCTGAAGATACAGGATATCTTTAATGTGTATCAGTCCAATACTTTTTTTTTGTTACTAAGATTAACAATATAAAATGGATATTATTTAGCTGATCTACTGCTCCACATTCAGGGTAATTCCAATATTCTGTTTCCCATAACTAAATGGTTGATGTAGGCCCATCACTTATCACTGTTTTATGTCTTCAAATAAATGTGAGAAAGATCAGCACATCACCAGGAGAATCTTCTAACTTACCACAATTAAAAGATTTGTCAAAGCTGAAGTAATATTATAATCTGTTATTCTTTCAAGATACTCTTAAAGGAATAGCCTGTCAGCTTACAAATGTAAATTACATCATGTAATATGTGCACTGAAGATGATAGGAGTCCTACCATTGAACACTGTTTCACAGAGAACATCACTGCACTGTAGCTTTGTCCTGCTGTCCATCCAGTTCTGTCCTGTTGTCTTTCTTGGAAAACGGCTCTGTAAATAAATACTTATTTTCAGCAAGCTGGATGAATATGGAAGAAACACACAAGACAATGCAAGCACCATAGACCTGAGTAATCCACTATTCTTCCAGCTCCCAGTGAATGGACTCTGCTGTCCACCAGCTCAGAACCACACTGCTCCTCTTCCTACCTGCTCCTGAATTGTCTCCTAATAGCTGTCTACCAGCATATATGTTAAATGTTAAAACATTCCCCAAACAGCTCAGAAAAGCATTTTCAAACTGTTGCAAAACCCAGAAGGACAAAAGGAATTTGAATCTCACCAAGCTTTCATTTTCTGTGCAAGTGATACTTTCATTTTCTTTCATGATGATTTGGGGAATTCTGATCACTCTGAAATTGTGTGTTGTATGAAAGTCGTGTTAACCCTTCAGTTTTCTAAGGATTGCCTGCAGGATTTCTGAGGATGGCCAGAAGAATTGCTGTCACACTTTTGTCATCTGTCTTTACAAACTGTATCCTTCAAAGAAAAACAATGTAAGGTTCTCACCCCAAGTCGTACCCCAGTCCTCTCTTCTTTCGATAATCCCTGATTATCCTTTTTCTTATCCTCACTTGCACATTCAGGAAGAGTTTTACGAACAAAACAATTCTCTGTGGCTCAGAGAGAATCAATACCGCTTATAAGCGCACTCTTTATTTATTGGCAACTTACTCCTGAATTTCCCCATCCAGGCTATCAATAGGAAGCAATCTCTTTATAGCACTAATGACTTGCGGTAAAGTATATACATCTGTTTAATACAAATAAGGGCAAACAGCTTCTCAGTCTTGGTTAGGTAAAATAGACCTCACCAGGGATTATCTCACTTAGAAAGAATAATCTGTAGCCTTCTCTCATTAAAAGGATAAACTATTAGAGTGGAGACAAGTAGGAAAAGAACAGCACTGGAGGAACAAGGGAAGTGGGAGAGGGTTGGTGGGGGAACACTAAGCTTGACATGATCTAAAAACAGTGCTCTTAATGCTAACGACAATCTAAGGTGCTGGCAGAAGAAAAAGGACAGGTAAACCAGGGTTTCCCCAGACAGAGGGGGAAAAAAATCAAAGTCCCAGGAATCTCAGCAATACAAGTGATCTGCTGGAAACTGCACCAACAGTTCAGTCCACCATAAACTGACTCCTAGATCGACTAGGGTAGGAAAAGCTCTTCATTCTGAAAAGAACATTAAGCCAAAAAGAAACCCCCATACTGCTGCCGGAGCTCAGGACTTCTGAACAATGAACCAATATGATTTCGCAGAAGCCCAAACTTACTAGCAAACCTAATTGTCCAACGTTATAAAAGGGGGCTGCTGTCCCCTTAAACTATTTCAGTGCTGTTTTCTTTCCTCTCCAATTGTATTCTTTCTATTCTTCTCCTTTGCCATCTGACTTTCTCCTTCTCCAGTTCATGCATCATTCTCTGCAAACTCTGAGGCTCACATGCAGAGCATTCACTTTGTGGACTTTCTCTTCCACTTGGTGCTCTAAAGCCCTTTTCTCATCTGGTAAAATTTCAACACTCCTGCGAATATCATCCAGCTATTGCCAGCTATTTGCTGTCTGTAGATAGCAGGAAACTCACAAGGTCTGTCACTTTCAAATACACACAGTCTCCAGCTCTTCCCTGGTCACCTCACCTTTGGCGACGAATTCTGTAAGTCAGCAAGCTGGTCTTCTTCCAGGATTATAACAGGATGGTGGCATTGATAGTATAGGGTTAAAATGATTTTAAAATGATTTTTAGGACTACAAGCGGGTATTCAGGGGTGGTGGTGGTAGCTAGAGAGGAATAGCTCTGAAGAACGGAATGTTAGCTTACTACAGCCCAAGTTATATTACTGTTTTTAATGAATCAAGTGTGACCCAAGCCTGGGTGATAACCAAGGAGATTGTTTTAGACAAATCAAGTAGAAACCCAGATCAGGGAAGTTGGGGGGGTGTGATTTGTGTTAGTAACTGAGATCGGGGACTTGGTAGTTAGGGGTGTGTGTGTTAATTAGCATGTAACATGAATATGCATAATGTAAGGGTATAAGAATCGTGAAAGTTTCTGTATCCACGGGCACTGATTTGCGCATTTTGCTGCCCCTGTGCCCCCGCGCGCTCTTCTAATAAAGCACCTGCATATAATTGCCTTGCGTGGTTAAATGTTTTCCTAACGCTAACAGCATGTCTTCTCAGGAATAGTCCTCTCTGGGGTCTTCTCCTGTCTCGTATGTGTTACCTCCTCGAGGGTCAGCTGATCTCTGACCCTTAGTGGAAACACCTGGTTTGACACAGCTGTAACTCATCAAGGTCAAGTCTGCCTAGAGCCCATTCCTGTGCTCCCACTATAGGGCTTTTTGCAGGCAAGACAGCAAACATGATACAAGCATTTTTTAACAGCAGAATCCCAAATGCACTTGATAAAGATGGTTTGGCTGGGGCACACTATCACTTTTCAAACACGTTACAGCAATGTGTTAAAACACCCTGCCCACCATGTCCTTGTTAAGAGTGCCTGTCAAGATACACCACAGAGAGGAAAAAACTAATGCTGATAACCGCTTATCTTAAATGTCTCAGAGGTTTCACCTGCAAAAATACTGTTTCATTTCTTGCCCTAAAATACATATATAAAATTATGTCCATGCTATTTTCCATCAATATTTACAGTAATGATTGGTGATTATAAGATCAGAAGCTTTCCTTAAAACTAATTCATGTTTTCCAGAGCTTCAAAAACTTGTGACTTAAAATCCAAAGCAGACCAATTCACACAGAGGCACTAAAAAGTTCCTCTTGATACCTTTAAAATCCCACTCTAGTCTTCAGCAGGAATAAGTTCTTTTGAAAGGATTTATACAGATATACCTCTCCCTCCACCCCAATAATGAGATTCAAACCGTAGTCACAAAATTTCAATACATCCTGAGCCTTTTGTTTTTGTTCTTTCTAGAAAGCACTAAAAAGCAGTCTCATCTATGTGCGTGGTAGCTGAAGTTAACCGGCTTCCCAGGAAGACATCAATTAGAAACAGAATTTTTACATTTCTTCGCATTTCTGTTACACTGTTCTCAAGGTCACCCAGTTTCTCATATTGCTGCTTTAGACTATGAAGACTCTCAGCTCTGCACCATTAGCAGATTCCTACCTTTTGTGCCAAAGATCATAATGAAAAATATTAAATATGGCCTTACCCAGAACATACATCATCCTGTGAAGATGTTTCAACAGAGATCATCTAGTCTAAAATGACTGTTTTCTAGTGACTACATTACTAGACAAAAATACCCCTTGTTTTTAAACACAAGGTATGCTGTGAAGAAGCAGAATTCATATTGTCAGGGACACAGGCAGATAGCATCATCACAAGGCCAGGACACGGATTTTCCTGCTCTCTTGTCACTATTGCTCTAAGTAACTCCGTGCAACAGTATCATTTCCCTCACTCCTCCACTGGTACGTCCATCAGCCGCAGAATAACTCAGGAAAGGAAGCTTGTGAGGGAAACTGCTCTGAGCTCCCATTTCCTCAATCATTCTGGTTTTACATGGACTTTACATCTGCACTTTGGAATAATGTATAATACAGTGGGGGATGAAGAGTATTCTTATTCATGGCTTATTTTCTTCTAGTCCACAGCCTCTTAGACATTTTCAGCTGCACAGAAGCTACAAGAAAAGGTACTTTGGCTGTACACATAACAAAAAAAGGTATCAGCAGGTTAAACAAAACTTGTCAGAAGTTATTTGTACTGTAGAATTTAATTCTGGTCCATGTACTGCAATACTTGTCTTTTAATATGCTGGAATGAGTAAGTCCCAGACGAATTTGATGTTACTGATCTCAGTTTTGTTTCTCTGTCCTTTGTAAGAAATGTTACCGATGTCAGGGGCAAAGCAAAACGGTGGTTAACTTTACCCTGGGGGAATTCGTCCTTCGCCCTGCCTGTAACTACGCCCGGCGAGTGCGTCTGTGCCGCGGGTCTTAGCACCCACCGCCCGGTATGGGCGCGTCACGGCTCCGGGACTGCGCTGGAGCACCCGCGCAAGTCTCCCGAACCCCGGCGTCAGCGTCCGTCGGGGCGCCTTTGCCCCGTCTCACCGCCGCCGTAACACACCCGGCACGGAG